>VXAL01008542.1:215033-228317 GCA_013399475.1 Chauna torquata | reverse complement strand
CAAGCACTGCCAACATGCTTGTGTCTGAGGCCAGGGGATCAGAGACCCTAGCCCTGCTTACAGGGAGGCTGCTCTGCTCAAGAGAACCATCTTTAAGAGTTCCAGGGATGCTTGTGCGGGACCTGAGCAGTGCTTACAGGGAGGTCCCTGTGCCCAGAATGCCTTTATTCAACAGCTGGTAATTTTTCTTTCATGGTGTGCTGCAGATGCTATTTAGTTGCATAAGCTCAGCAATTTTCTGTTGACTTCCTTTTCTTTTCCTCTTCCTCAGTCTCTCAGTCGTCTTTCTCCTCGTGCAACTCCTTTGCACATGCACGTAAATTTTCTTTGTTTTTTTTTTCACTGTTTTAAGCATCTCCTTTCTCTCTCTTATTTTCCTGTTCTGTATAGATGTGAAGAAATATAAATGTTATACTGGGATTAAAATCTCTACTTTTAAGTTCGGAGATCACATATATCTGAAAACTTTTGCTAAACCTGTCTGTGCTGTCTTCTGAATTACATCAGCTTTTTCCTGTGACTGTCTTGGTTCTAGTCCCTTTCTGAGTTACCTCCGTTCTTCCTGCCCGCGTGCCTCTCCTGTCTCCACTCTGATGTACCTTTGCCCCTTAATAACAGTCTCCAGTTCTGTCCCTTCTCGGAGGTATCGGAGCGCTTCCCTCACAGAGGCAGTGCTGCCCCTCGCTGAGGTACCTCAGCGCTTCCCGCCCATCTCCCGTGCCGTCCCCTCGCTGAGGTACCCCAGCGGTTCCCGCCCATCGCCCGTCCGTCCCCTCGCTGAGGTACCTCAGCGGTTCCCGCCCATCGCCCGTGCCGTCCCCTCGCTGAGGTACCTCAGCGCTTCCCGCCCATCACCCGTGCCGTCCCCTCGCGGAGTTACCTCAGCGCTTCCCGCCCATCATACGCGCCGTCCCCTCGCTGAGGTACCTCAGCGGTTCCCGCCCATCGCCCGTGCCGTCCCCTCGCTAAGGTACCTCAGCGCTCCCTCCCAGCTGTGTTGTCTCCCACCTGAGGTACCTCAGCGCTTCCTGCCAAAGCTTCGAGCCGTCCCCTCTCTGAGGCACCTCAGCGCTTCCCGCCCAACACCCATATTGTGTCCTCTCTGAGGCACCTCATTGCTTCCCTCCCACCTGTGCTATTTCCTCTCTGTACTACCTTAGTGTTTCCCACTGAATGCCAGCGCTTCCCTCATAGACGCCAGTGCTGTGTTCTCTCTGATGTACCTCAGCACTTCCTGTCAATCCTGTCCTTTCAGGTCCCCTTTCTATTCCCCGCGCTACAGCCACCCTGGCATTTACCATTAGCGCCAGTTCTATCACTTGGGTCGTGCCCACGAACGCCCTGGGACAGACTCCTGCCCCTTCAAACCCAACCCAGTGTTTTCCACCATGGTTCTGGCCCAGCCCGCTCCGCACGCCCCCTGGTGTTCCTCTCACACATCTAACTCGGGCTCCTCCTGACGGCTCACCTCTGCCCTGAGGAGGCCGCCTCCCGGCACTGACGCAGCTCTCGCGCTGCGGGGGGCAGACCCTCGGGGGGCGGGCCGGCCCCGCGCGCCACGGAGTCTGCCCCGCCCCGCAGGCTGCCCCGCCCCGCGTCACGTACCCGCCCCCCGGGGTCGTGCCCGGCGACGTCTCTGTCACCCCGACCAGAGCAGGATCTCCTGGGCGCTCCTTATGGCCCTGCCCCGGGACGCGGTGCGGGGGCCACGGCAGCATAGAGGCGTTTTGGTAGGGTCTCTGGAAAAGTGTTGGGTCAGCACCCAACACCAGTGGAAAGGAGAGGAGCGTTACGCTCTGAGCTTCTCTCTGTGACATTGGATTTTACTGTTTGAGAGTTCTGGGGCTTACCAGTTATATTCCTGTTACTTGCCTTGTGTTTCTTTCCCTGTCTTCCAGAGAATAAAATCATACTGTACACTCCATATTTAATGAATTACACCTAAATATCCCATCACCATGAATTTTGGGGCTGTCATGACGAGCAACTGCTCATTAGTGAATTAATTTGGTATTCTAGTGGGTGCCAAGTGCAGTTCTGGAGTTTTCATTGTGTTTTGACATTCATTGATGGACATTTAAACAATAAAATATGGCATGAGTGAAAATTCTAGTACTTTCCAAAAAGGGTCAGTTTTGCAAACAGCCAAGATTTTGACCAGGATTGGAATTTTCTTTCTAAATGGATTTATCTATTATAGCCCTCCCACTCAGTTTGAGAATGTAACTACAGCCTAACATTGCTAGTTTTAGTCCTTATACCCATTAAATGATGAAAATGTATGTAGACAGAGCATGTGCAATTCTAGTCCATGTACAGTACAAATCAATCCTGTCTAATACTAAATTTCTCTTGTCAGTTGCTTGACGTAGCAGGCCCTGAAGTTTCACTTAGCAATGAAAGAACAACATTGTTTCTGGAAATGAGCCCTAAAAAGGGGGAATGCATCTACCAAAGCAAATCTTATCTCTAGTTTTCCATCGCCTGTATGTAATGCTAACATGTGCATAAAGAATACTCAGCCCAATATATTCTGTATATGAGAGACTTGCAGTGGTTAAAGACAAACATAACAAAAATAGCTTTTAAGGGCAAATTCAGATTCCTTTTCAGAATTCTAGCGTGTTGCAGTCAGAATGATCAACAGAGAGAAATCTTTATAACTGACTTGCTAGCATGAATTTCTGATTCTCATTGGCAAAAGGTGGCAAGAGAAATTGTTCTTTCTAACATGGCTATGGCTGATGTTAAAACTATTTCTGATATCAGAAGTGCCACTGTGATGAGCCGTCTGCTCATCGTCTCGGAAGAACAGTCAGTGTAAATTCTTAGGCTAACGGGCTTGTTCCCATAAAAACATTGTGTCTAATTAGTTGCAGACACTTCAATAACCGCTGATGGTCTGGTACTGACTAATTACAGCTGCTAATGAAAGATTATACAACAGCAAAAGCAAAATGGAGAAGTCTTTGCTCAAGTCTCAGTACATTTCCCTTTCTATTTCTTCCATCTTTTATCCAAAGTTCAAACAAGAATGTGTAAGAAATCTAGTGGCAGTAGACCATGGACATTCTCGTTTGCTCAGCTGGCATCATGGGTATTGAAGCTCAGCACTCTTCCTCAGGCTGGTGCCCAGAGCCTGGCTGTACGTAAGTCTGGCATCGGAGACTTCAAAAACAGGTATGTTGGGGAGTAGGGGTAGAGAGGAAAGGCATGCAAGATGACATGGAAATTTCCTCCGTGGCTGCTTTCCAGGTAGCATGGCTGTCTGTCTTCTGTTCTTCATTTCAGGTGCTGTATGAATTTGGGGAACAGTTAGGCCTAGATTCTTTAAAGGTATTCAGACACCTATATTTCATTGCTTTTGTCAATTTTTTTATTTCCTTTCTTGTCTTTTGCCTCTTATTTTTATGTTCTTCAGGATGCAGACATCTCTTCCTCCTGATCTCTCTAGCTCGTGGAATAACAGGGCTCAGGTTTCAAGTGGTAACAGTAGGTAGGTCTGGACTGCAATAGAGGACTAACCTCTCCCAGTATTTTGAATGGGACTATTTTGCTGTCTCCTGATTGCAGGTTCAGGTAACTTTCTGGTGGTCTGAGCAAAGTGCCAGACTGCAGATAAGGAGCTTCAGATGTCCCAGCTCAAACTACACAAAACTTCTTCCACAGACTGGACTCCTCTAAACTCACACTGTTCCAGGTTTTTTCTTGTTGAGAAAGTAAAAAAAGGAAAAAATTCCCCTTCCTCATGAGCTCTTACACATCTAAGATTTCTGAAGTGTCTGAGGGAAGTCATTAGATATGTGGAATGCAGCAAGCTGGAGGAACAGAAACAGTTCAAGATTTGATTTGTTCTAGATTTGATGGGCTTTACAAACTCCAGGCAGTAAGGCAGGGGTTAACTCCAGCAGTAGGTAAGGAGCAGCTAGGAGAAAATCAAGTTCTGCATGCCAAAAGGGCCTGAGAGGAAATAGAAGAGGAGGAACCTCTCACAAGAGCCGCCTGAAAGAGAGCCGAGAAATACATCAGTAAAGCAAGTAAAATGTGGTTTCCAAGATGAGGCTGGGGAACTGTGGAGGCCACAAAGTAGTCTGGTGCCTTCTGTAAAAGGCAGACCACAGATGGTGCTCCCATCCCAGCGGTCATGGCTTCTTAGCCTCCTCACTGCATTCCCCTTCTGTTCAGTGACCCATGCTCGAACTTATGACAAATTTTCTACTTCCCCTTTCCCTATGCAGTCTAACAAAAAATCTGAGAAGTTCCAGGGCTACTGTAAATTGCTATGAGCTCTTGCAGTCTTCAAGAGCATGCGGAAATGGCTAGGCTGCAGATTTTGGTCCACGTCTTCTGTTCCCAAGCAACACATTCTAACTGAAAGATTGAAAAGTGTGTCATGCCCCCTCGTTCTCCAACAAGTTCACTCTAAGTAAGGGGCCCTTCATCCTAGCAGGAGTCTTCTGATGGAAGATTCTTCTGCCTCAGCAGAGTAGCAGTGCCTTGAACACAGGATCTAAATGTCTTTTGCAGAATAATATCTTTAAAACAAGTTTTTTAGGCAGCATCAGTGAATTACTTATGGTGGCTCAGCATACCCAACTTTAAGTGTTTTGTATTTACGAGTCTCTAATGTGTGGGCTTCATTCCACCTTCTTCCTTCCCATCTCCCAGCAAAATAATTATAGTTATTAGGCTGTCTGCTCACCTGTTCTCCAATTTCATATTTGGCATCTCTATTGCTAAGCATGGTCTGCCTGGAGATTTTAATTAGCTTTGAATGAAATATCGTTCATTAATAAAACCTCAGGACAGTAAAACATATGCGAATTAGTTCAGTGTGCAGAGGGGAACAACACATACTGCTTGCAAACAAGATCAATTCTTATTTTTTAGACCTGAATACATGATGTTTATGGAGACCTTTTTAATTCAAATGCCAAGAGAAAATCAGAGAATGTTTCAGGCATTGTCATTTACATTTTTGGAAAGATTTCTTATCTAAAATAAAACATAGAAAACTGAGTGTTTACTACCTGACATTTTTCATGCTTCAGCATTTTTGCGTAGCCAGGGTGTGTTTGTAAAGATGACCTAAAATATGAGGCAGTGGCTTATGCTCTGCATAGCTAAGACAACAGTGGTAGGTATCCCAGTTATGGGCCTCTTGGGGACTGGGTGCTGTACAGGTTAGCAGAGAGTAGCAAGAGGGTAAATTGGTTGCTTCAGGTCAGCAGTAGTCGAAGCCTGGTCAGCTTCTCGTAGATGATT
Source organism: Chauna torquata (assembly GCA_013399475.1). NCBI lineage: Eukaryota > Metazoa > Chordata > Aves > Anseriformes > Anhimidae > Chauna > Chauna torquata. The sequence goes on along the minus strand of VXAL01008542.1, from coordinate 223,052 downwards.
TCTTCCATGCAACAGAGCACGGAAATCAAGAAATTTCCGTGAAATCAAGAAATCAAGAGTTTTGAGAGATGCTTTAGAAGCAAAAAGCTTCTAGGGGCTGTTCCCTGCCTCTTCATAAAGCACAGAGATCTTAAAACAATTAGGTAAAGAGTAGAGGGGTGGGTGGGAGGCTGAAGGGGAGCAGTGGGGGTTAGGGTGCGTGCACTGACCGCCAGCCAGGGGAAAAGCAGGCAGCAGGGCTGCGGCCCTGAGCAGCCGCCCGCTTCGCGATAGCTACATCTAGCTCTGGGACGGCGGTGGTGAATTAAGCGATACAGGAACAGATGGGGGAGATCAGCGAGGAAAGCTGCAACGGCAGGCGGCAGGAAAGCTCAACGGCGATGAAGGAAACGGCCGCGAGAGGGAGCCCATGAAGCACGGCGGGACCAGCGGGGACGCGGGACCGGCGAGCGCCCGGCACCCGCCCCGGGCTGTGGTGTCACGGCGGGCCCGCGAGCCCAGCAGGCAGAGAGCAAAACGGTACCTGCTGGTTTTGGTTACAGCACGCCTAGCCTCGTAAAGGTGTTTACATTTTCACCAAAAGGAAAAAAAAAAAGAAAAAAGAGAAAGATCGGGTCTAAATTTAATAATACGCTTGACATTATGCTTATAGAGCTGACGGAGATCTCCCTTCCCTTTGTCATGTCCGTTATTTGAATTGATTAAAAAAAAATGCTTATCGATGCTTTTGTCAGGATTTTGGTTTTGTGTGTATGTGGGGTGGGAAGAAAGGATGCTTTATTTTTCGGTTTGAAATTAGCTTTCTTTTGTTCACATTCTAGAATTTCAGTTATCCTAGGACAATCTGAATATTTTTGTCATTAGGATTTCCTTTTAGTTAATTTTTTTTAAAGGTTTTGATAGGAAAAAGATTGATTACCTCCAAACTGTCATTAATTTCAATGGTGTTATTCTTGACTCATGCATTTGCAGTTCAAATAAGAATCCAACTGATGCTGATTTTCTGATTATGTTGATATAGTTTTCCGTTTAATTTAATCCACTTTTCTGCAACTTGCTACAATTTAACAGCAGAGACAGCCCGGTAAAAATAAAAAAGCCCTTCTAGAACTCAGCAGTGCTTTTCAAATTTATGACAGGTGGAAAACATCATTTCTAAAAACAATTCTTACCTGTTGTGAGGTAACTATGGGAAGGAATTCTTGAAGCACTTGTTACTGTAGTGAAACACAGCAGATGTCTATTTTGTTTCTGTCACTGTTGCAGCAACAGCATGCACAGGCTTTGATTTATACTCATACAGCTCTCAGGAGAGTGGTTGATTTTGCTTTTAAAATAGCTAATAGCGCTTTCAAGTCAAATTAGGTGTGAAGCTTCTCAGCATTGCTTCAAACTTGTAACAAATAGCAGTTTTTGCAGTTAAGAGTAGAAACAGAAATTCCTGGTCTGATGACTGGGCAAATTTGTACTCCATTAATGCTTCACAGCTGGCATCTATGCAGATTTAGGAAGAGAAATCAAGTTTTGAATCTAAGAATCTCTGAATTTTGTAATTAGATCTGTCTAGAAACCCTCCTTACCATCTTGTGAGCAGGATGTGAGTGAGACAGAGGTGTGCAGAGAGAGAGATTTTGGATCATGGATGGCTAAGTAGAAACCCAAGCTCTGAGCTGGCCAGATATGAAAGCCTTCCCACCCTGAACTGTATATATATTCATTAACACAGCACTAGATCCAGCCAAACTAACTTTCAGTCAAACACAAAGTCTAGCTCCCTGCGATATCCTGCTAACTACGGCAGATAAAAATATGGTGTGTTTTTTAAAGCTTTCTCCCTGCACCCTGAAGAATGCTTTTATCTTTTAATCTCAATGTTTCAGTCTAGATCTTTTTTCGTATGGTGTTTGCAAAGCCCTACCACTGTGGGACTGGAGTCCATGAGGGAAATTTTTGGCACTATCACAGGACTGCTTATTTTCTCTGGGAAGGTAGAATCCTAGCCCTCCCAACACCAGTGGCAGCATTCCCCAGATGGGTCCAGGGTGGCACGTAGGATGACCTGAACACTCAGCAGCTCAAAGTTTTAACCTGTAGGAAATCTTATCAGTTATTATTACCTTGTTAGTGTAGGAGATAAAGGGGAGAAAAGTCCTGTTCCTCAGATCTTTTCGATTACCCACACTCTGAATTTTGTGTTCCATCCTCTAAAACATCTGGTACCAGCAATGTCAGAAACAGGCCCCTTACTCACGCAGTCATTTTACTGCAACTTGACAGAGTGCTTCCTGTCATTTGTTGTAAATCATGAAAAGCTGGTGATAATTTAGCAGCTAGGGCTCTGGAAGGCGAAAGACACAGTAAAGTCTCAGGCAAGCCACCTGGGAAAAAGATTTGGAGATATTGGGGAAGTGAGCAGCCACAGAACAGAGTATTTTTTGCCCTTTCGACTCATAGGTTCATGAGTCACTTCTCTGTTTTGTCACAAAAGCTTCTAGCTGACAGCAATGACTTCTGTGTAATTCACTACATTTATTAAAAAATAACCGAGCTGATAGGAGACAACTTAAACTGAAGCACTGTTTCTTTAAAAAATCACATACTGTTTCATGGAAGTGTCTGTTTGTTGTCCAGTCTGCATTCAAAATGAAAGCTGTGAAAATAGCTTCATCTCCCAGGTAGGCAGGCAAATTTGGATATTGTTTCCAACTTTTCGCGTCCTGCCAAAAGCCATCCTTCTCTTTAGAGTTCAACAAGCCATAACCTTTTTTATTGAAGTGATTTGCATCCATGTGGCTCTAAAACAATTTTTTTGTAGCATCTTGAATATGTAGTCTGGATGACTGCTCTATAAATTGGTAGTTCTCAGTGAATATGGGAGTTGATTCACCTTTTCTAACACATCCCAAAATGTCCAGTTTTGTGATGAAGGGAACCTGAGCGTGCCACTTCCCCTGTCTGTGTAATGAAGACATTAATTCTGTGCTGCCTCACAGCAATGATAAATTTGCTGTGATGGGTAATCAGCTACCAAGGAGAGAACTCCATAAAATCCATCAGCAAAGAGATCTCTATAAGACACCAAGGGGAGGACTCCACAAAATGCATCAGTAAAGAGATCTTTATATGTGGGATGCTTGTGGCACTTTCTTGTATCCTGGATAGTTTCAGACAGCTCCATGCTGGTTATGGCGGGATAGACTTAGCAGGGTTCAACTTAAATCTGTGAATGTCTTTTCTTTATACTGGTTAGAAAGCCAAATAAAAATGGTTGAAGTTACAGAAATGCTAATCATTCACAGCTCATGTCAGCTTGGTGAGTGTGCATGGGATCTGTCACATGGTCTGCACTTCATTTTTTTCACACGTCATTCCTTCTTTTCTCTCCTAAAATATACTCCTATCTTCTCATCTTTATTTTAAAGGCCAGCAGAAATGAAACACAGACAATTCAGTCCAGACTCAATTAGATAATTTGCACTTGCACTGTTTTGTTTTGTTTTGAAGAAAACTCAAAATCTCATACCTGAAGATGCTGACTATATCTAAAGTCCTCGAGATTAGAAGCCTTGCCCTTCCTTGATGTAGCTCAGCCTGCCACACATGATGAAAACGTTGATTTACACCAGACAGCTGGCCCTTCGCTTGGAGCAGAAATGTATACATTTGGAAATTCAGATTACATTTGGAAGTACAAACTGATTTTTCACATAAAGAATAACAGTATTTCTTTTGTTTTCTTTCCCAGCTACTTGGTTAATTTCTGGTAAGTCCTAAGTTGATGTGACTGCAAAGAGCAAGCTTTCCTTCTATTAATTTACAGCCAATTAAACAGGATAATCCTTTCAGAGGGAAGCCTCTATGCTTTAGAACAGCAGAATGGAACGGCTGATGCCACCCCTGGGAAGTCATTAGAGGAGCAGAGACAGCAGTCTCCTTGTGTGAGAACCGGCATCGGAGATTCTGGATTGTTTTGTTATTGTAAAACAAAGAGGGAATATAGTATGCAGAGCCCAGAATGGCATGAACAAGGTCTGAATGCCATTACTGAGAGGAATTTTTTCACCCAGCGTTTAGAGCAGACTGTCCAGTTTCTTGTGTGGCTCATACTTTGCCACTTAAGTACTGTACAATAAAGGGCTTCATTACGTATTAATGCAAGATAAAGCCAGAGTTTATGATGGTTCAGAAAGGGGCTAACACTCAGACACTGAAAATCGACAGAAATTAGATGTCCAGATGCATTTCAAGAATGAGAGCCAAAGTCACTTCAAACTTCATTGAAAGTGATGGGGACTACAGCCATCAAGTGGCTGTACAGACCTTCTCCTGCATTTAAATACAGTTTAAGTTCAAACTCATCCTTACCCAACCAGTTGAACAGAAACCCTCACACGCATTGGCATGTCAAGCTCTAGGACTTGGTGGACAAGCCCTCAGTTTGATTTATCCAGACATTTCCATTCAGCCTTGCTTTGTGTCAGATCACAGCCAGTCTGGTTCTACTTCAGACCGACAGTGTAAGTTTTTAAGCACAAATGTAACTTACCAGCTGTCCAGAGCTGAATTATTGAGGCAACTCAGTGAAACAAACTTTTTCTAATAATGTGACAAAAGATCATGAGATGTATCTAAAATCAAGAACTACTTTATACCATACCATACTTTGTATTACTGCAAAATACAGCTTAAAAATTTGAGTTTAAATGTCTAAGACATTGTCAGTAGCAAAGAAAAAGAAAAGTAGCAATAAAAGTTGTTTGAAATATGGTGCAAAAGTAGAAAGTAGTGTCTCTTTAGTAGATGGGTTACAAACGTAGAGGGAGAAACTGCAAATTCACATGCTTTCACCAGAGGGGAGGCAACTGGTTTGAAGGGAGGCGGGGAGAGGTGTGTCACTAGATCATGCGCGGGATCTATATGCTAAAATAGGTTGCAGCTGGAGATGTCCTGCCTCTTCATTCTCTTTAACTTGATCCAAAAATTAGGAGTCTTTTCACGATTTAAGAACTGTCAAAAATAAAACCAAAGCATTGACTTTGTAGCATAAAATTTTTGTGCATGCAGATGAGCATGCAGCGCAGTGCATTACTGAAGCTCCCAAACTAATGCTCCCATTGAATGTAAGTACCACATAAAGCCTTGGGCTGGCTTTATCTCCAGAGGTTGAATTCCAAGACATCAAGAAATTATCCAGGGGAGATTCAGCTCAGGCGGGGCACATAACCAGTTGTACAGCATGCGCTGTCTCTCTATATGAGCCAGAGTAACATTCCTTTCCCTCCAGGATCAGTTCTGACCACTTTCACTGAGTCATGGAGCTATGCTGAAGTCAGTGGAGTTACACATTATTGCAGCAAGGGAGATCTGTTTTGCTGGCAGAAGCTGCTTTTCTTCTAGAGAATATCCTCTGTTCAGCTTCTTTGGAAGCCCTGTGAGAAGATGATAAGACATCAGTGCAAATACATGATTTTATTATCATTATTATTATTTATATTAAAGCATGTTTATTTGGAAAGCAGAAAACTTTTCCCCAAAATACATTGCAGCTAAGCAATACATTACAACATAAATTCACATAAAAAAATCCAGAGATCCATACAAGCCAGATGATTTTTTTTTCTTTTCTTTCTTTGTCTGGTTACAGTGAAATGCTGGCTTTGCACGGGCAATCAAAGAAAGTAACAAAGTGCTGTAACTTTCTGTTTGTTCAGCAAAGTATTTTTGTACGCATTGCTCCAGAAAAGCAGCCGCAATTTGAAGCCTATTCTAATTTGTACTTCTGCTTGGACATTAAAATAACAGGGTATTAAAATTACAGCAAAAACTGGCTGACTCATTTTGTTCGCACTTACTGTAAGTAGAATTTTGCATTGTAAAAACAGTATGATGTTCAAAAACGATTTGTACAGCTTCTTGGAGAAATACAGGTGGAACTCATCTTCCACTGCACTATGTACTTTCTTCATATTAACATAGCTGAACACTGAACTTATTTTGGTGAAATGTTGCTTGCTGGTTGGGAGAGCTCTGATGAAGCAGTAGCATCCCAGTTTTGTGTCTTCGATCTGAAATATTTTGGAACTTTTGATTCTTTTGGTCATCAGTTAATATATTGCAATCTTGTGCAAGAGAGAAATTGCGATGAAATGTTTTGAGTATTCCCACAGATCTTGCAAAGAAAGGAGCAAGTCAGAACTTTCCTGGTGTGGACAGTCCTGTCTCACCTCTTAGTGAATAAGACTTGGACTGTGTATATATTTGTACGTTGCATGGTTTCCTAGCTGGTTTGTTTTGCTGCTCAGAGTCTTATAATAAAGGTTGCCGTACTGGGTTTGGATTCTCTTGTTGATTTTGCAGTTGTGTGGCTTTAGGAAAGATATTTGACCTCTCTGNGAGAAGGAAGTGCTCATTATTGTATGCAGATATAGAGAGATTTTTAAAAAAGAAGAATACATTATCTTCCATCTGCTTTAAATCCGTTGTGTGCTCTTAGTCTGTATTTTTAAGCCCATTCACTTGCGGTTATGCTTGTCTTTACACACAGTAAGCTGGTAAGTGCCTTTTCAGCATCCGTTTCTCATGATTATCAAACTTCTTTTCTGCCTTGTGCGGTTAAATCCTCTTTAGTGTATACACAGGAATGCGCTTGAAAGAAGGAACGGACTGCTGGTGAGGAAAAAAGAACATTTTATAACTTGACCTCCGGTGGCTTCACAGTAAAAATGCTTGGACTCAAGGGACATGTGTTCTTGATTATGCTGAAAGCTGCCTGGATGACCCATAGCCAATATACGTGACTTTTCTGCTCTTTGCACTTGAGTCAGTGCAAGGGGACTGACAGTACTGTTCTCCCTTCCTGCACTTGAACTGCTGAAGTTATTTGGGGTGGAAGGGTCTCTTACCATGTGTTTGCACAACAGTGGAGCCCCGGTCTTGACTTGAAGTGCCACAGCACACATGCTCAGTGACAGAGAGTTGCAAAGACAAGTCGTTGCTGCAGGCTAGCACTACTTTTTTTCTCTCACCTCACATTGCATCTAACGACACCCAGAAAATCTAACTTATCTTTAGGCACTAGGTTCTCTTTTTCTGCTTATAGCAGGGAGATGAAAACTGAGGTCTTTGTCAGATGCCTTTATGTTAGGCACCTGATTTTTTAATTTTTTTTTTTTTTTAAAGAAAGTAATTTCCTTGCCTTGACTGTATACCTGGTATCTGAGAAATAACCTACACTATCTCTAAAACGTTAGATGCAAACATAAATGTGTGTTCAGTTCCAGTTCACCTCTGCTCCCCAAACCCAGCTGTGAATACATGCAAACTGGAGGACAAAGGTAGGCAGTGAATGGCCTAGGGAGCTGTTTAGCTGGCGTTCCTATTGTACTGCGACCTCTGTCGTTGTCTGCTCTACTACTGTCTTTGCAGGTCAAAGGAAAGGCCCAGTAAGCAAAAAATAGCAAGGTTTTCAGTCTGGGAATACAGGGCTTGAGTAATGTGCAGTTCTTTTCTAGCCCTAAGATAGGAACCTACGTGTGGTCTCCTTCCTTTGCAGCTGATGGAGGAGGGAGTAATGTGGCATGTCAGTTAGAAAGGATTCAGACAAAATACCTGAGATTTTGCACAGCTCTCTGAGTTCCCCACACTTTCTGATTTCTTTCTGCACAGCTCCTGCCCAGGTTTCCTCCCTCAGAGCCTTTCCCTGTTCTCATTCCTCCCCTTTCCATCCTGACAGCTGCCTGGAATGCTCTCCCATTCCCAGAATGGCAATGGCTCCATGATAACTCATCCTTAGAAACAATTCCTTCTGAAACATCCTCCTGATGGCAATGGACCAAATTTCAAGATTCAGAAACAGATGGATTGCATTTCCCCCAAACCTAACCCCAGGCTGCAATGAACTCCGTCAGCAGCATGAATGTTTCAGGTTGGTAAAAGCCTCTCAAATTCTTTTACAATATCCTCTAAGTAGTCTTCCTAGACAAACGCTAGCATTCCAAAAAATTCTTCTTATATGACACA
>VXAL01008542.1:147586-214981 GCA_013399475.1 Chauna torquata | reverse complement strand
AGAAAAGACTTCTTGTGTTTGTGACCATAGCATGATGCTTTGGCATCAAAACACCCCTTCCTAAACTAAATGGCAGTAGTGCTCTTACAGTACGTACTGTGAGTTTTGTTCAGCATTTTGTACAACGGCAGGGTGGTGGGCTATTTTGGTTGTCCAGACACTACTGTAGTAAAAACAGATAGTAACAGTCACTTTAAGTGGAAATTATTGGAGATTAATTTGTAAAATCTGACCACAATCTTACCAGAAAAAAGAGCCAACCACCCCTCAAAATCCAATTTGCTGCTCACAGGTCCATCAAGTAGTCATTTGCATTGTAAAATAGCACTTAAAGTGCAGCATTAGTATTTACTGCTGACTTCTAATCATGTAGCATAAGTGATGCCTTAAGAGACTACTTGTCACCTTCAATCAGCAGGATCAATTATTTTGCTAGAACTCCGTGCATCATTTATTGGAACGGGATTGTATTCTGAAATGGCACATCCTGTGTGCAAAGGATGTAGTACCCTACTGCTCCAGTCTGTTCTGGCAGCAGACTGTGCTGTTACTGGGCCCCTGTAGGATGCTGTAGGATGACTTGGAAGCTGCGTGACTCATCACCTTTTCTCCCACCCCTAGCAGCTGACTCAAGGCTAGGTCTGATAACTGAATTGATGATGTAAGCAACCCCAGTAAGTCCTATACTTACAGTCACAGCTGATAAATAATTGATTCCCTGTTTGGACTAGTTGGGGGGAGGCTGGAGCCAGCCTCTCAATAGCATTGCAGTTCAATTACTCATTCCTTTTCTTTTTTCAAATCAGCGTCTAAGAGTAGAGAATCAAATCAACTGCAGTGACTAGATGAAAAGCTTGGAAAACAAACCAAGCCTACTTCACAGTGTAATACTCCTAAAGTTACTTGGTGAATTGCTCTTTGAGAAAGAAATAGAAATTCATTTTATTATTAGTCTGCAAAATCCTTATAATCTCATTCTGAACTATTTTTCTGGATGACGTATCCCAAGGGCCAAGACAGGTAAAATGAGGCCAAAAAACCCCATCAGGCCCATTTGTCCCACATGTGTTTTCATTCCCACACTAAAGAAAGCTCAGGCTATTTCCTGGTGCACTTTCTGCTTCTTCTCAGTGTGGCTGAAAATTAAATTAGTCACTTTACTCCACCACAAGTATGTGATCTGGTTACAGTATTGGCTCATGTTTACTTTAGCAAGCAAATCTCAGAGACAGTCTAATCCTTTAGTGCTTCCATCAACATTTTTCATGTCAGAGAAAAAAATGAATCTACAGACTTTTCTAATGGGTAAATATACATAGTGCACAACATGTGCTGTTCCAGAAGGTTGAGAGCCATATGACTGATAGATAATAATGTTCTTTTCCTGTTCCAGTTCTGTACTAAGAAAAAATAAATAAATGTTTGAGAGAGAAGTATTCCTATTTTTAATGCAGTAGAGTCACCCCAGTCTTTGTTAAACTTAGCTTTCTGCATATACCTAAACTGTCTCTGTCCAGCAAAGCACTTATGCTTGTTCTTGACTTTGACTTCCAAATCCTTCAAGTCTACTTCACATCTGTATATTTGCCAAAAATGTGGCCCAAATGAACAGGTCTGAGATGACCATCAGAGTTCATTGGAAGGGAACTGTGTTCTCATTTTTGATTTGCAGAGAACCGCTTGCTAGATGTGGATGAGAGCATCTTCTTCCTCTAAGAATATTGTGCATCAGGAAAAGAATCCTCACCAAAATCAAAAGAAGAAAATGAAATGTGAATGACTCTAGAGAAAAACAGTACAGATCAATCAAAGCATGTTTGTCTTTTAAAAGTATTTACCTACACTTACCTTACACCTCTAAAAAGGAATACCACTTTGATATTAGTTTTTCATTTTGTGATGCAACAGTGAGGCAATGTAGAACATTTTTCAGACAAAATTAGAAATGAGAAATTTAGCAACAGCTCCTATCATTCATGCTGACTTTGTATATATGTCATTTTTCTTTCTCAGAAGTTTGTGCTGAAAATTTCTAGACAATTACTTTTGTTGTGCAAATACACAGGGAAGCATTTGCTAAGCACTGGTGGGAATTTCTGGCTTTTCTTCTATGTTATTCCTATAATCCTGTGTCTGCTGATGAAGAGAAAACTGAAATCTGTTTTTGCAACAGTGCACACTCACAATTAGAAAGTAAAGCATGTTCCGGGAAACCAAAGAATCAATGTAATTTACAGAGCAAGCTGCCTTCAATAAAGTCAGACGTTGTGCCACAAATATCAAATTGAAATTCATCCCACTTAATTCAATTCAGATGAAATATTGTCTTCCTAAAGCCCTGCAATATTTTTATCACTACGCATTCTTCCCTCTCTTCTGTCATTTTGACCATTTGAAATTGTTAAGAATGAGCCAAAGATGTTGACAGGCCCCGATTCCTTTATCTTTTCTCAAAGTCATCAAATAAGCTACAAAATGCAGGAAGTAATAGCTGGCTAAGTGTGACTTGTGTGTATGGTTTGCGTGCAGCAGTAATGTTGCTCTTCTCTGTGTCAAAGTCCTGCCAACCTTACTAATTCTGTAATTGATTTCATTCTGTAGGAAACCAAATCATCTTCAGGAACATTTCGAAGGCGTCTGCTGCTCTTCAATCTGAGCTGAGTGTTAAATCTGGGACCATACATACCAAGGGGGAAAAAGTTAGCAGGAACTGTCAGTAAAAACAAACAAACAAACAAAAACACATTTTCCAAACATGTACTTTGATTTTGCACAGGTTTTTTTTGTTTGTTTTCACAGATTTTGCACAACAGTGCTTCTGGATTAGTTTCTTTATGGCTGTATCCATACGGAGAGGGGAGATTTATAATAAAACAGGCAGTCTTCTCTGGCCACACAGGGAGCAGATTGTAGCACCACCAAGTANTTTAAAACAATAATGTGAATGGTATACACAGCTGACACCCAGTTGTAAACAGCTGGGAGTGATGTGGTTGGCAAAATCCAATAACATCGCTCTAGTGGGCCAGATTCTGCTGCCAGGATCTCCCGTTGTGAGGTCCATGCCATGAGTTTTGTTGATACTTCTGTGATTGCTGCTGGATCTGGGCCCACAAAAGGCATCCTGGATATAGTTAGAGAAAGGGCTGGTTGGAGATTTTTCTCATGAAATGGGTTTCTGTTGGAAAATGTCAGCCTCTCAAAACCCAAACTTTTCGTGGGAACCACATGCAACAAAAATGGTATTCCTGGTCACAGTGGGAGAAAGGGGAAATGAAGAAAAACAAAGAAAGTAGGGGAAAATTCTTCACTATCCCAGAATTAGAAGTACGAGTGGTAATGATATTCACATGACATGCTGCAGTCCTGTCCCATTGATTATTTAAATGCAAAGAGAAATAACTTGCAGGACTGAACGTTCTGTGGTATATTTTGAGTATTTAACAGATGAGAGATGAGACTCTAGACTTTGATCAAACTAGGAAAATGAGTTTTATGTTGATTATATTAATGTTCCTGTATCATCTTCTCCTCATTGCACATTTTGTTCACAAGCGTATCAGACTGCTCTCTTCTCCTCTTTCTGCGTAAGTTTAGCCATGCATGAAGTGGTAATAGTAGTGCTGGTATGTGTCTTTCAAACTTAATTAATGGTCCTAAGAAATTTCAAAATTCTTGACAAGAGCCTTTAGTACAATTAAATATTATTGTCTTGTTCAGACTAGATCCTGAAATCCCGGAGACATTTGCTAGGGGCATATCATGTCATTGCCCATTAATAGAAAAGTCATTGCAGATGCGAGTTTTAGCAGACAATGTCATCGTTAAGGTGGTGCATGATACAACTGAGCTCCTGATCAGTGATTTCTGAGACTAAGGAATGTACTTTTAAGAGTGGAAAACCATTTAAGCATCTATTTCAATTTCCAAAAAGATCAGTCTATATATTTTTTTTTTTCCCAAGAATTTGATTTAGTTGGTTTAATGGCAATTAGGTGCCCACATCTTGCTACTTCTGAAAATATGTCTCAGTGTCTTCTGCTTGGTAGGTATTTAACTATCAAAACTATTAAAACCTGTTTTGGTATTTTTATTAATGCTTGAAATTCTAAAAAATGAAGATGGCAACCAGATTAACATCAATTGTGCCTTTAAAATTAAAGAGCACAGGCTTTTGCTGTAACTGGATCAAGCCTACTGAAATCAAAAAAGGTCCCCACTGACTTCTTCAGATTTGGTTTCTGGATCAGGTGAAAATGAATATATGCCTTCACATGAAATATATTTTCAGGTTAATTTAGCAGAGTACCAGGTCCAGAATTTTGTAGTACAAAAGGCAACTGCTGCACTGCAACTCAGTACAGCTTAAGCCTCTGTTTGCAACCACTCATGGCGTTTAGCAAGAATTTTCCTAGCATTAGTCTTCCCATGCTTACCCACAGCCCAAATGTAAATAATTTTGGAATACCAAATAACTGGGATTAACTAAACAAGATATTTTCATTTAGCTTAATCTCAGTTCACCTTTAATCCCATAATCATCTATCTGAATTCTTCTGGTGGGTGCATAACTCTGGTTTCTGAATGCCTGCCACTGCAAAAGCACTGTAGGATATTTAAACAATAATTTGTCAAACCACCTGTATTCTAGCTCATTCACATGACGCATCTTTTAGTGAAAGCTGGCTCCCCTGCTCATTTCATAGCAGGGAGAAGAATTAGCATGTTAGAGACACACAAAGAAAAACTACTGAGTAACAGGTGCTATCACCTACAGCACTTAGATTTTCCTTTGAAATCCTGGCTCTAAAGTCTGGATATGGTTTGATGAAGTTTTAACTGCATATGACAAAAACCCTGCTTCGGATTTTCCAAATAGCCTAAGGATTTGAAGCAGTTAATTTACACTGGCTTTCATGAACTAACTGGATGCTTAATGGCCAGGGCCACAAAGGTATGTAAGACCTTAATTCCTGTTCAGGCATCTAACTCCTAAAATCAGTACAGCTTGCATCTTCACATAGTCGCAGGTTTGCGCTTAACTTCCTTAGTCTTGATTAATAATACCGAAAATATTAGGTCACTTGGTTACAACACATGCAAGGTGGCCTAGGAATGAAAGACCACGCGCTTCTGATAGATGTGCAGAAACACCCTTATATAATCACCTGAGGCCACTAATGTCATAGAACCAGGGTTAAATTGCGTGAAACAAGGGCTCCCTTAGCTAGGTGAGGACACCCATGTCAGCTGCATATCTGGGAGACAGAGTGAGCGATTTCAGAAAGGTATTTAAAAGCTACCAGATATTGCATAATGCCAAAACCAAACTGTTTGGAGGAATACTTAGAGCTCAAAAAAAGGCCATCTGGTGGCAGAGCTCCCCAGGGTTTTAAAAATAGCATGACTCGTTCGCAGACATAGTCCTTACGCATTCACATGCTGATTAACCATCTGATTTGTTAGGCATTTAATTCTGACAGCTGCTTCGCAAAATTTAAGTGTGTGCATTAAGCACTCATAAAAACACTTATGGACATTATTGTACATCACACACTGTATGCGCCAGGCAAAAAATTAACATAACTGGATTGTTATTGTCTCCAAGCAAAAAGTATTATTAGCACAGCTGGAACATCTCCAATTCTCTAGCCAATCACATTCAGTTCCCACTGCTAGTAGGATCCTGCTCATTTTAGAATCCAGAAGCAAGACATCAGCATGACGAGAGCATATACATAGGTCTAAACGCTGAGAGAATAGTTTAGCTATACAAATGCTGGATATCAAATCCTTATGATCCCAGCAAAATTTGCTAGGAAGGCTTCATCTTTCTTGGGTAGATATAACAGAACAATCAAAATAACCAAGACTATCTTGACAATGTTTTCCTCCTCAATATGCATTTTTGTGAAATCTCAGGGCACTATTAGCAAGATTTAATCAATTCTTTCTTCTAAAATATGGGCTTACCTTCACAGATCTCATTGGAGTAGTACATGAGGGATTCAGAAACCACAGACTGACTTTGCTTCTTGCTTTGTAGGAGGTCTGCTCCTGCTTTCATGACCTCTTACAGGATCCGGCAGTGAGGGAGAACATCCATTAATGGCAGTGAGCAAAGCTGCACGGTTGTCTTACGCTTCTGAGCAGCTTGGCTCCATGTGTCTTGAATGTGTTCATGTTGGAGAATCCTCTTACAAGACTTCAGAGCGCAGTGATCCTGGAAATTCCCCCAGATGTGCATGTCTGACAGCACTGAAAAGCATGGTCTACCCCACTTTTCGCTCCAACCAGCCAGAGACCATTGGGCTTAGGGTGAAACATTCTTCAGCTCAGTGCATACCAGCAAGGATATTCCAATGCACGAGGCACTCAAACAGTACAGCTTTGTCTGCAGCCTAAGCAACAGTCTCAAAAAGCCTCTCCTCTTCAAAGACAGCAAGGTCAAAATAGGGTTTATTGCAACCTTTCAGACAACACAGGTCAAAAAATATTGCTGGAGATAGTTAATGTCACTGCCTGCATTGCTGTCACAAGTAATTAGTTTGTGGTAATGTCTGGGTCCACGCTACATTGTTCATAGCTTTTCATTGTCTTCAGCTGCCATAAACTGGTAGTATGTATTACAAGAAGAAATATTAATGGGATAAACATCTTCAGTGGGAGTTTGAGCAACTTATGAGTAGAAATTCAGGGGGAAAGGATCAATACTACTTTTAACAAACAGCTTTTTCATCGTGTTGTTCTGCTTTTCCTTCTTTCCCTCCTACTCTTCTGTTGACTGTCTCAGCATGCTTAGTTATAATTTGTAATGGACAGTAAACCTATGCTGAAGGATAATGTGGAGAGTTCTTTCTTCTGTTACTCAGTACAGCAATAACTGTGGTCAAGACACTGCTGTCTCCAAATGCAGACTGAAAATAATGTCAACGGCCACCACAGCAATATCCCTCCTTCTCTGCTACTCTTACAGCCTCCAAAAGGCTGTGTGATTTTCTTTTCTAGCAGCCTCTAAATTTCCTAAATTTCTCAGCCCCTTGGTTTTTGCTTTCTCTCGAGTGGCATGATGAGGAATTTTGTCCTGCCACAGGGTTCTCTTCCTTACTTTTTGCCATGATCTAGCAGAAAACAAGTCACATTATCAAATGTGTAAATGCTTTAGACAAAATATTAACTAATACTTCATTGTCCCTGAAAGTCAGTTAAAATATCAGAGAGGAACACTGTGGTCAGCAGGTTATGGTTAGCTACAAGGAATACCAGAACCATTTCAAAGCTGCTGGTGTTGGGAATTTTGGACCCTTTCTCATTTTCCCTGATTTAATCACACAGCAGAAAATCACATGTCAATCAGCAAACAATATAGTTGGCAGTTCCCCACTACTGCAGTTACAATGCACTGGGAGGATAATAAAATGTGGTTAATAAAATACAGTTCAGAGATGAGCACAATTATAATTCAAAAGACAAAATTCTCCACTGTTATTTATAAAGAGCCAAACTGTAAGACTGTGTTTCAATTATCCCTCAGTGCCAATGAGAGAGGAAATAAATGAGACTTTATCTTAGCGATGCAGAGTAACAGCATCATCCATCCCATTGAAATAACTGCTGCAAAAGACGAGCCAGGCACTGAATGGTGAACAGCCTGATGTATGAGACACTGGCAGGGGAACTAACCTGGATTTTGGGAAATAGCAGGGTGAGGTGTTCCTGGCCATTCCTCTGTAACTGTTACATGTGTCTGTGATGTTTTGGCTCTCTTTCTCTCAAAATAAGCTGGGTTGAGGGCAGTAAGGTGAAAAGTTCTGCTTTATCTAGGCTAAAAGTATCAATCTCAATAGTAATACTCTTCTTTCCACCTGTGGTTAAGAGTCATAGTGACTAACATTTAGCATGTTGTTGAAAAAAGGAAACCAAAACCATCCATAGAGTAGCCAGAAGTTTGGCCCTCTTCCATCACTTCAAATCCAGTACTCAATTTTCTTTTCCCTTTCATTATGTTGTTTCCCCAAACTACCTGCAGGCTGCAAGTTAAAGCTATGTCACGCACTCACAGAATTTCAATCAGACGCAGGGCCAGAGAGATTTAGGAATTCAGTTCATAAGGTAGCAGATGCTTTCAGCTAAAGGTCTGGGCTGGCTGGAACAGATGCCAGTTTGTTCACAGAGCTGATAGTATATTGGCATAAAGCTAGCATTAGGCAAATGTTCCCAACTTCACAGACAGTCATACTAAGTGAAATCTCACCCTGCTGAGGTCTGTGGGAATTTTGCCATGGACTTCTGTGAAGTCATGGTTTCCTCCATGGCACTCTGGTGCTTAATCACGAGCCCTCTTCTGCATAAAGTGTTCACTCAATCCATTAGCTTCCTATAGACTTTTTATTTAATATAGCAAATGCAGCCAAATATTTATGATGATTTTGCAATGGTAATTGCATAGACTGCTCCTCTGTGGCCTAGGAGGAGTGTGCCAAAATATCATTATTGTTAATTAATCAAGTCTATTTTGAGCCAACTTCTGCTCCCACTGAAATGAATTGCATACATTTCAGTGGATTCAGGTTCTTTATAATTTGGCCTTCTTTACTGCTAGACATTATATTTCTTTTGTTTCATTAAGCAAGGTTGCCTTTCCAGCAGTTCCTAAGATTTCTGCTTTATTTTAGCAAGTTCCTTCAAAACAGTTGCAAAAGTCTGAGGCTAAGTTCAGTAGAGCAGGATGGGGTTACTTCTGTGCATCAGATCTAAAGTGTTTCCTTAATGTAAAAGGCTGAATAAAGTTTTGTTTCATTCATTTTCAACTTGCTAAGGAAAGAAGCAGACAGAAAAGAGAGTGGAATTATGCTACACACTCGGGCACTGCTCAGTAAGAATATTAGTCCTGTTCCTGAGTTTGGGTAGCCCTTGAGGTGTAAAGATCAACGCTTGCTCCATGGAGGCCTTTGAGCTTTTACTGGCTATTTTGGTCAAATGCCCTCAGTCTCACTATTGAAAAATTTGACATAAGTCTTGTGAGCGCCACACTGTACTTTGTCTGCAGACAACCAGAGCATTTGCAATCTCAGAATTCTGCCAGCACAGCTCTTCTTCATACATCTTAGAACAGTACAAACAGAAAAAGAGATAGATGAAGAAATTATAGATTTGTTTGAATTTTTTTTCATTGCAAACATTAAACACCCTAGTTTAGGATACGGTTGTTAAGAGGCCATTAGAAAGCCTAGAAGGACACTGTGTTTTGTGTTTCTGGGCTGCGTGCTGGCATGAGGTCACGTCTGGTCAGGCCAAGCACAAGCTCTCACAGCAACTGATCGGACTCAGACCCAAGAAAAGCTACACAAATCCTCTTTCTAGGTGCAAACATGTCTCAGGTTAAAACTGAAACCCAGAGGAACTTGTTTCCCACCTTTGTGTGCTGTCCTCTCAGGCTAGAATTCACCCTCTATTCTGACAGACTGCGCAGCAGTATGGGCAAGCCCAAGGACTTACTTAGAAAAGTGCAGAGCACTTCTGCTGGTCTTTAGTAGAGTGGGTGGATTTCAGCTACAGCAAGTGAGCAGGATCATACAAGCAAGTCAGTACACTGCCCAAACCTGCAACAACTAGAATACATACCACAGGGGAAGGCGAAAGGAGCAGCAGCGGTCAGTTACGGAAATCCTGTTCCTGGGGAAAATATGTCTTTTCCTAAACTCTTGAGTTTTGAACTTCAGTTGTTTATTTGTTTTATTAAAAAAAACAAACTCATGATTATAATGCAGAATGTTTATTTCTCTAAATGCCTGCTTCTTTTCCCTCAATCCTCCTAAACGGCCTTGGTGATCTTTTGGGATGAGGCATAAAATTCCTTTCTGAAGTCCCCCAATGGGTCATGAGTATTTTTTCCCCTTCCTAGACTAGAAATAGCTATTGCATTCTTTAATTCTCTCACATATCACTTCTTTGCTGGCTTACTTGATTATGCATCTCTTATAGCTATAGCACTGGAAAAAGCGAGCCTCTACCATTTGTGTGCTTCCCTTCTATGTGGGAGTACAGGAAAGGGAATGGTCAAAAATTCTAAGCTGTGTTTAGCACTCTTCAGAGGTTTTGTACAGGCTAAACTTCACTGTCCTCTTCTACATCTACTGCTAAATCTCCCATTTAAATGGTTTCAGCCATGCGACCTAGTTTTTTGCCTAAAAGAAATACTCACACAAGCTTGTCCGCCAGATTACAGGAGGCCATAAGCCTCCACCAGACAGGTGTGTAGCCTGCTGGCTGTTAGCTGCCATCGAATATTCCCCCAAAGCTGAGCAGCCGACATCTTCACTAGCCAGCAGGGGGAGATTCTGCATCTAAAGAAAGCATGGGAAGCAGCCTGCAGTTTTACTGTTTTGGTCAGAGGCAGAGGAGAGCACGCTGTTTTAACACACTAGCACTCGGTTTGTAGAAGGCAGGCACTGTCATTTGCAAGATACCTATTTACCCAAGCTAGAGAAACAGGGTTTATTTGGACATGGTACTTACTGTGACCTTTCTAAAAATAAATTATTCTGCTGTGCGAAACCATTTTGAAAGAAACACCTAATTTTTGGTGATGTATGAGAGGATCCCACTGTTGATTTTTGTTGCAGGCAAGTTAGGTGTGAAACCCTGCACTTGACTGGAATTAAGCACAAGGTGTAAATCGCAGAGTTTGTTCAGTATATTTTTTAAAAGTGGTGCTCAAATGCTGTTGGATCAGACCTCATGAAAATAGTTGGGAAGCCTTCCATTGACTATCACATGCTGAGTATCAAAGGCTATTTCTTAAAAATGATGATTGTCTGTACCAGAGCTGCTTCTAAAACCCCGTGGTGATGATTGTTTAGAGCTCTACAGTAATTGGAGCATTACTACTGCAATTGTTGTGCTGGTTATGCAGTTATTTTCTGTACAGTATAAACCAGAGACACCAAATTAAATCAGGGTCCATTGCTAGATCTTATAAGAAAGACACAAGAGTCCTGGCTAAAAGTTTGTAATTAAAAGGGCTTTTCAGTCCTGGCAATACATATTATCAGCATGGCACAGACACATAAAGAAAGCTGAGTAGGAGAATATGGCTATTTACAAAGGTGTCGCTAAGTTGCAGTCTCAATAAGCCTACATTTTACAGTATTTGTTTGTTCCAAATACATTAAACCTTGCTAAGAATAATAACTGTCTTGAATCCACTGGCTCTTTGCCTGCAGAAATAAGGACTTATTGGATATATGAGCATACAAGTATCTGACAGCTACCACGTGCTTTGGTTGGGCTAAGGGTGCAACAGTTCTCATCTCTCCATCCTGCTGCTGTCCTGGAGCCTGGCAATGTTGCATCGGATAACAGTGCTCTCAGATGGGACAGAGACATTTTCTACAATGATTTTCAACTGACGGAAAATTGCTTTTTGGGGGAAAACCAAGAATGTTAACGCTCTATGGACAAGGCAGGAGATTTGAGGACTAAAAGATACCATGCTGAATGAATATAAAGGATGTTTATACAAGAAGATACTTCAGTTCAGATTCATGGAAGAAATGGGCTGTGGTTTAGTACACTGACACTGATTTATTCCTTACCTCATTTCATTGACACATATATAATTACACAAATTGCTCTTGCAGACAGACAAGAGATTTCTCACTGTCAGGGCTGAACTGATTGGCTCAATCAGTGCCAACAAAACTGTTTCGTTAATGTAATGATGTGAAAATTTTTCACAACCGACTGCTAACACAACAGCCAGGGGTGAGGACTGGGAGTGCTGGAAATGGCAGTCGGTACTTCCAATGCGTGATTCTGTCTCCCTCTAGTGACTGACATCTTTGAGGGGGTATAAACTAACAGCTCAATCTTCTACTGAGGACATGAAGCCTTGTTCTTTAAATAAAAAGATCTAAAAAGATCCAGAGTTAAATCCCCACTACAAAAACAAACAAACAAACAAACAAAAACTGCTGCATGCAGACATAGGAAATGTTACATGTATGAAAAGAACAGCAGACCTCTTCCAGCATAAGTAAATAACACCCTTGTCAGGTGCCTTCTGTTCACAGTTCCCAAAGGATTCAAGCGTCCCATTGCTGAAAGCATCTGGAATTGAACAAGGAAATCTATCACAGGGAAGAAGTTCTGCATAGGTAGATGGGCGTGTGGCTTTAACATGTCTTTGGTGCACCCTTCTCAGTCCTCTGCATACATAAC
Organism: Chauna torquata; assembly: GCA_013399475.1. Classification (NCBI taxonomy): domain Eukaryota; kingdom Metazoa; phylum Chordata; class Aves; order Anseriformes; family Anhimidae; genus Chauna; species Chauna torquata. Next base: position 202,759 of record VXAL01008542.1, on the reverse strand, counting down.
AAGGACAAATTATTTCATCGCCCTGCTCTTCCTTTTTTCCAGCTGTATAACAAGGAAAAGGCTACACACCCCGAGCAGTGAGCAAGCTGTCTGGAGGAACAAGTGGATCTATGCAGCTCGTGTCCCTTTTCAAATGAGCATGTACAGGCTTTGATTTTTAGGAATGTAGCTGTTTTGAAATTATATATTCATAACCCATTCCTTGAACAAGTCAACCCTGTTGACTGGCTGTTCCCAAACTGTTTACTGTAGCCACTGCTTTAAGACTTTGCTATTCATATCACATGTTTCAGCTCAGAGATCTTCACGGATTGTTGCTGTTGCCTGGATGGCCCACGTCCTCATGATGATTTTAGCACAATGCAGGAATACATTCTATATTTAACACTCTCTCTCTCTTTTTCCTTTTTATTGTCTTTCTTGGCAAAGCGCTTTTGTGGAAATATGTTTGGAAAGCAAATAAAAGCTACTACCAGTGCCATCCAGCAGACTGGCATTTTTCTCTGTCAGTTACTGCTAAAGTATTCATTTTCTTTAGCATTCATCTTGCTCACACTACTGGCCTCACAACAGCAAGGCACACCCAGCTACCTCAGACTGAGATAAATGTGGTAAGTGTATGCAGAAAAAAAAAAAATCACTAAAACATACAGGAAATAAAATAGGGGGTATATTTGGAGTCTTTGCAGGGCATATTCACAAAAGAGAGCGGTTGTCAGATGTTTAATGCCTTGAGATGAGGTTCAGTGGGAATCAGGCACCTCATATGCCAAGGTGCTCTTCAAAATCCCTGAGATGCTGATCTATATCTTTAAAAGCCTCCACCTCGCTATTACCAGTTAAGCATCTAAACATCAAATAGATATCTAGCATATCGCGCAACACATTAGCCCCTTGGCTGTTTTTATTTGCTGCTCTTCCTTCAGAAGGAGACCTGGCTTCCACTCTCTGCCTCTAGCCTGGCATACCCCCCACCTTGGAAACAAAAAAAAAAACCAGAGCTGTTTGCAAATTCAGTTTTAAAGCATAGCTATACACTCAGATGAATCAACGTAACCGAATAAGTGTTATGAAAATGGTAATAATGTGAAACTGGGATCAGGGCAATCTCTGAAATCGTATTTGCCACAGAAACAGAAACATTCAACCGGAGTCCTCCAGTCTTAAAGATGCTTTGCACCCACCAAGCTGAGCTCTTTTGAAACAAATGTCCCCTTATATTTACAAAGCATCTCTCATCCAGAGAACAGAAAGTGCAGGGAATTACTATTAAATCTTATATTGCAACGCCATGGCATTCCTAGATTGTACTGAATTATCCCCATTTATTGAAGAAGTTAATTCTTGAGGATTTTACTGTCAAGCAGCCAACAGGACTCTAATCTACAGTTCTCTTGATGCCAAAACAGCCAGGGGAGTGGAGGTATTAGGTATATTTTGCTCTTGCTTTATGGTAAATAATGGCAGCTCATACCCTTATAAGAACTTAGACAGATCTGAGTAATGAACTATTCTGGAAAGCCAACAAGCAAAGGTCCAACTACAAAGGCACCGCAGCTTTGCACTATCAGAAAAGAGAGCATGAAATCGTTAAAAAATCCTACAAACCACAAAAATAGAAACAAGTGAAGTTTGCCCATGGTCTCTTGGCTTCAGTGAGCATCCTGTGATGCCAAAGACTTGTCATCAGAACCACCAACAGGACATGGGAAGAGCACGCTGCTCCCCTGCCCTTGCTGCTGCTCAGACTCCTGCTGTTTGTGTCCCTAACTTCTCCTGGGAATTTCTACAGATAAGAAATGCCTTCATGCTGCTGGCACAGAGGTCACGAAAGTACAATAAAATACCTGTTGGTGATAAAGTAGATTTCCTCCATATGAGAAATCCCATGCCAGTGAGAATTCTCTTGAAGAATCACAGCTGAATATGGTTAAATCATTCAAAAAGATGTTAGCAAATATTTTCAGTGCTCTGTTGTTCATGGAATCACAGGAACCAGTGCCCAAAAGTGCTGCGACAACTGCTGGATCGTTTATTTTCCTTGTTCCCTTTATGCTTTGATTTTTGTGAGAATATTTGCACAACCCCCAGCTGAAGTGATCTTTGACACCAAAGTTTATTTTTTCAGTTTTGTCATTTGTCACTGATGCCTTGATTTAGTTCTTATCCTACAACAGCATAATTATCAAAACTCCTCTGCAGTGAATGAAGTTACATCGATGCAAAGCCAGTAGGACTGAGATCAAAACCATATTTTAAGGACCTCACATAGCAGTTGTTGAAGTCAATGGGAAAGGATGTTTGTTAGCTTTGGCATGTTTCAAGTCAGATGCAAAAAAAGCAAATTAGGCCTGCCTAGAGAGGGGGCTGGAGGCGGCTAAAGAAGCAGTACGCACCAGCCTAAAGCAGAACAAAATGGAAAATTAGATGGGACTGGATGAGTGACCTTTGTTTGAAGTAGGAGGGGAGAAAATTAACTTATTTTTCTGTCCGTTCGAGTGTACTCTGTCTCTCTGTGCAGCTTTTCCACCTCTTACCTTAAAACCTTTTAAGACACTGTACAATATGAGGGCCTGGTTCTCATGCTGGCAGTATTAAAGAATTCTAAAGTGCATTTATGCTTATTTAAACCTCTTTGTACTAAAAAGACTTTGGTGTAACACAAATGTTTCTTCAATACCTCCTTCTTCTGCTCTTTCAAGTAAAGATATATTCTGTTCTTTCGTCTCAAACAATCCCCAACAGTAAACTCCTAACTCTACTTCATTCAAAGTTATTTTGCTCACAGGTTTGAGAGAAACAGCGTAAGAAACTTCAAGAACAGTTTACAACTTTACAAGTGCTGTGATGTAGATTGTGAAATACTAGAGACTAAAATAGCTCCTATGATTATCTTCCGTGATGCCTTGAAATTACTTTGCCATAAACATATGCTCAAATACTGTTGGAAAAGATTACTGCCACCTGTCTCTTACTGTCTGTAAAGTTTGCATTTTTTGTAGGGAAAAGAGCTTCCATCTTTTTTCCTTTACAATTGGAAGAATTTCCCAACATTGTTTAGCTTAATTCTGTGGATAAATGATTCAATTTCCAAGTTCAGTCTTCCTCCATTTAGCCATGACTCTTAAATGGTGACAAATCTCTTAGTCATACCAAAATACAGAGGTAGAAGAATGAACTGAGAAAATCAGCTAGTTTTGAAACTTCTGATGAATTTCTTCAGCCTTCATATTCATCTAGTTGACAATTTCTTCTAAATAACAAGAAAAATTTCCCTATTAGCTTTATGCATGAGGCAGTGCGTTTTTCCAGACACCGCAGTTCACAAAGATCAACAGGAATAAACTGTGAATTAATTGGTTCTGTTACTGCTCTTGAAATGGGTTTCCTATATCTCTCTAGAATAGGACAAACTGTAGGATGCCTCAGAGAAGATGCTAAAGCATCTTCATATATTTACTTTTACATGTACCAAATAATTTGTAGAAGGGAAGAAATATTGCATATGCCCTGGGATGGAGTAGTTAACCTGCATGTATTCTTGAAGAGCTTTATAGAGATACAGATGGAAATTAAGTGAGTTACATCGATGGTTTTCCCCACATTTACAGATACTGCCAACCAAGTATGAAAAAAGGGGATGCAATTTCTACAACTGTGGGCTGTCCAGGAGACTGGGCAATATAATGGGAATCTGAGTTAACATCTCTCTTCTTCCGTCTCGCCCGTTTTAGCTTGCAATCTCTTCAGAGCAAGGAGTCCTTATCATTTGTGCATAAAACATCTAATGCAGAGAGAGTGCATCTCAAATAACGGTATATTGCTATGTTGAGAACCTCCACTGGTTGCAGCTCTTCTGTCAAGACTGACCGGCTCTCTCTCCGCAAGATGTCTTTCTGTACTTCATCTTGCACTGCAAGATGAGCAGAGCTCCTCTGGCCACACGCTGCAAGGGCGAGCTTTGGTTATTTTAGAACTGCATGCTTGAGGGACTGTACATTTCTTACGAAGGCAGCAAAATAAGGTAGCAAGCTTTGTATGAGTCTTCAGACCCTGCTCCTTCCTGTTAGGCTTTGAATATTTAGCACTGCAAGACAGCTTACCTAGATTTAAAGAGAGCAACATATCATAATAAGGGACAGTTAACCTGGATACAATGTGTCCCATCTGTGTCCCACCCTAATTACAGCAGATGTCTCTTTGCCTCCGAAGAAAACCTCTTTGTTGGTTTTGCGTGCTCTTAGGGTGACAGTATTTGTTCTGTGAATGCTCAGAGGACATGAATCATTTGGTCTCTACAGCTTGTGGCTCCGCTACTTTATTAGAATCCAACCCTCACAGGTCACACTTCTAATCTAGCACAACCAGCTGTTCGCAGCGTGGTATTAGCTGATCAATATTGAGTGACCCTGGAGAGCCGCGGGCATTCAGCACTTCACACACGTTGGGGGCGTCTGCTGCTCCCATACGAATCATCGTGAAAGCTCTTTCTATAAATAAAATAGGCGAGCATTGTTATGTCTCATTGTTAGCAGCAGCAAAATAAATGAACAGCTCCATCTGGGTTTTAGCATCTTCTCCTATAATCACAAGAGCTGGGAGGTCCCAAGGTACTCCAGAGGATCCTGAGGAACAATGTATCGCAGAAATTAAAATGTGGCCCTGGGGTGAAGTTGAATGTCATTGCTTCTTTGCTGCAGAAGGCCTGTGATTGTACACAAGCTTCTGAGCGATTTCCCTGTCTTCAGGCACGGTTACCTGTTTCACAACTCTGCCATCAGCCTCTATCGTTTTTGTTATTAACTGCTGAATACCCCTTCTTACGCTTGCAGCTTCTTGAATGTCTTGTGCTGCGCAGTGTTTAATAGCCTATAAAAATCATCACTGATGTATGTACTGGTTCTCACGCCTGTAAGTGGAATTCATTGCATGACCAAGGCATACATTATCGCTATTTTTAAATGAGATTAAAATGTAATTTTTAGATCAATGTTCTTCACTAAATCAAATAAAACTTTTGTTATTTTTATTTACATTGGATATGAGTGAGTGCATGTATAGCTTGCCATTAAGTAAATTACCAGTGTAAGAAGAGGGTTTCTCCATTTACAATTCAACATGACTACCAATGTAGAATTAGCTATAGTTGCTTCACTGATTTGCTTTGACTTCAAAGAAGTCTACAAACACACCCCAACGGAGGACAGTTATTCAAATGCAGTCCTAAGTACTGCGAATAGAACAAAAACTCATCTGTGTGCAAGCAGCAATTAAGTGGAGAAGAATATCATTATATTTTTTCATAAATATTGAAAAACTTTTGTTAAAGGTCAAATCATTTGCTAAAGACTTCTTATATGATTAAATTTGAAAGAATTTAAATGTTCACTTTATGATCTTTACTTTCAACCTTTCACTGAATGCAGATAATTGCACGAGGCTGAACAATTTACATCTGCTTTCAGCTATACTTAACTCAGTTACAAAGAAATAATGCAGCACTGTACATTCTGTAATACAGAACAGTATTGCTGGCATTTCAAAATGTTTTTATTTAACAATATTATTTGGCAAAGCATTTTTTTTTTTATTTACTGAAAACTAAGCTTATAACATGTTCAGGTATTAAAATGCCAGATCTATTGTAAGGACTGGAAATTCACACACAGCTATTGTAAAGATGCTATGGCAGGAGCTAGAAGCTTTCTAAATACTTTCCATGAGCAGTAGTCTGTAATAGAAGAGCTGTCTCTATTACAAGTATTTTTGCTCATTTTTGCTAGGGGAACAGCTCCAGCATGATATCAACATGCAGGTTCTATCCTGTGACACACGGTAGACACTGCTTAGCATGTTAAAACACGCAAGTATCAGCCAATTTTGACTTCAGTGCGGATGTGCCTAGAGGGAACTGTGTGCTGTCTCATAAAATAGTGAAGCAAAAGTTTGGAAAGTGCAAAAGAAAAAGCTACTTGGTTTCCTATAGTATCTCAAGCTTTCTTGCCAGAGAAAGAGAATCAAATTGAATGACAGTCATTAACAAAATCTATACTCTTTTATCCGATGCTTCAGGCAAGGACATTATATCTGACTAATTAGTTTAAAGAAGATGAGGCCAACAAACTTTCCTAAGAAGCTGGCATTGATGTTGCAAACTAGCTCAACAGAGTTAACAAAACAAGAAGACATTCAGCTATCCTGAAAAACTATCCTGAAAATAATCTCTGTGTTACTGGAAGCTCTTTTGCTAGCACAATAAACAAGAAAAGCAGTGCCTCTTCCTATTCAGATAATGGATACAAATTTAAAAAATCATTTCACAGTGGATGAACAGCCAACTTATTTGTAGCTGTGCTATCATAAAGACATTGTAAGCTTTGAATCGAAACGGGGAGAAAAACAAATGAAAGCCTGGGCAGTTTGTGCTTCTGTATTTGTTGCTTCTCCCACAATCTTTTGCATGAATTTGGGAGCTTCCTGCAACCAACGTGCAGGCTTCTGCTCTGGTTTAGTTCATGTGGCCAATAAATATTTACTTCAATAAAGGGCAAAGTTAATGCAGTGCATTTCAGGCTGGTTTCTGACAGGCTTAACCTTTTGGGGATATAATTCTGTCAGCCTCTCTCTTTGTCCACCTGTTTGAAACTCAGTAAGACTGACTTTGCTAAGCGCGGGCACTTTGGGCTTCATGAACACCCGTCCCTTAACTATAGCCATTTTGCAGACACAACTACGCTTAAAACTCACCTAAAGGTAGAACTAAATAGTGAATTTTGGCTTGTGCATCCTTTGACTTCTTCCTTTATAACCATGTTTTTTCCAGCAGATATGAGAATTAGACACTGCAATCCTGCTTACCAAGAAACTCTCTGCCAGCTGTTGGCTGCTTATCACAGCCTAGGGAAATATTTTAATCAACATTAAAGCTGGTGGTTTTGAAACCACATTGTCTTATCACTGCAATGAATTCATTTCATTGAACAGGTTTAATTATTAAAGCCCAGAGAGAGAACGGATCAGGTTTTGAGTAACCATCCAATAGTAATATCTTTGTATCCAAACCGATAAGGCAAATGGAAAAGTATCATAAACTGAATGTATTTCAATCTGTTACATCTTAAGCCTGAATACAAATGATCACTTTTGGAATCTAGCTATAAGAAGCCGAATTTTTATTACTTGTCTGCCCATTAGTTTTGTTATCTATCTTCCTTCTTGCTTGGTGGCTTGAGGTTCTTCACTGAGGTCTACTGGAATTTGGGAGTAGCAACAAAGATGCGGTGATTTAGTGTGGAGTGCTAAAGCACAAAGCTATGCCTAAAACAGTTCCTGGGCTGGAACTGTACCTGAAATAGGCTCATTGCTGATAACAAGGTAGATTAAAGCTCAAAAGATTGTGGGATACCCTTAGTTATTTTGTCTTCTGGCCTTTGTAAATTGAATACAACTCACACTCTGCCAAAATAGGTGCCCTAGATTAATATATCTTATTAACAAATATTTTGAGGTTGTCCAGTTTTATCTTGAATTTATCAAGATCATTTTATGCAGAGAAATACCAACCCTCCCATGCTTGAGTGCCAGTGGCTTTGTTAATGCTGCGGGTTATTAGCACAGACTACCACAGAGGTGGGCATTTTGAATAACTGGATAATTTGGACCATGCCATGGGAGGAAGAGATTGGAAGCAAGCCTATCAAGCACAGTTGTTATGACAATCTCAGTGAAAGACTTTAGAGGGCTAAGATGGCTGTGCTTCAGTCATTAGTCCAAATTTAGTCACTGTAACCATATACCAGAGTCCTGGGTTTTATGACAAAGGAAATGAGTTTCATCCCTTGATAATAGAAAAAAGGCCTTAATCATACAGAAGGCACTAAGTATGTCTGTCTTATAAACGTGAACTGTTTTGTGTGATTTTGGCGTTAGTTACATATGTAATCTGCCGTCTAGCTTAATTAGTAGAATTAACCTGGAGAACGGTGGAGCATCAGGCTTATGATCTAATTAACAGATCACAAATTCATGTCACCTGATGAAGTAACTCCGGCTAGGAGACGTCACCCAAGGCTTCCTTCACGGGCAACAGACAGAGCTATTTCTGGACAGCATGGCATCCCACCAAATCTGGAGATGCCTGTGTGTCCCCACCACCTGCAGAGGGACGCCAGGGTGATGGTGCTTCCAGCTCAGACAGCTGAGGCTTGATGAGACCACCCTGAGGTGCTGAAGTCCTTCAGGTCTGTATATAGCGCTGCACATACAGCTGGCTATGTAACCTTTACTGGCCAGTGTGCAGCAACACCGATGAAGGGCAAAGGAGGATTTCTGTTGTCACAAACAGCATCAGGGCAATGCAACCTTGTTTGTTTTAAAACACAATAGCAAATATCTTGTGGTTAGGTAAGTGCGTATGATACAGTCTTCCAAGATAAGACTGATGTGTCATGATTTGTTAGGCTGATATACGTTGATGACATGTAACAGTGACACATCAACCAGAAATACTTACAAAGACGCAGATGCCTGCAAACCAGCATCACACTTTTGTTGTTAATGGAATGTAGCTTATTAATATGTATGCCATGTACCCATGAGTCAATGCAGAGTAGAGCTATTAAGCTCTAAATATAGTTTACTATGAATAAGAAAAGACTGACCCACACTGCTCTCTCCATTATAGTAATAGTTTAATATCCTATTCTGGTGGTATATTACCATTTTGTGTTGACAGCAGCAGGTGTATGACTGATGGATTGAGTGACTATAACTTTTAGTCTTCTCTAAAACTATTAATAAGCTCATTAATACACTGAAATGACAGACAAAAGACAAAGTGAATGAGCTTTGATTTGTTTGTATCAAATAGCTTTCCTTGAATTTACTAACTTTTTGTATTGCCGAGCAAGCAAAATTATTGTCTACTGTAACTGGTTGCAAATGGTGACCAGAAGAGAAAGTTCACAGAGAAAATATTCCATCCAGCCACAACCAAACACGGAGAAAGGCCGAGTTCCGATCCTCGGTATCGTGCCACAAAAGCCTTCTATTCCAACAGAAAACCTACATTGCAGCGCATTTTGTAATGGTGATCTTTGAAGCTGTATTTTTCCAACCATACTGAAATCTGGACCTTATAACATTTCAGGACAAAGAGGAAGAAGATACATCACCAGCACTTTCTTGCCTGGATTATGAGAACACTACTACTTACACATTTATACAAAATTTATACAAAAACCTCAAATCCTCTCATTACAGGAGTTGTGAGAACTGGGATTTGCAAGAGCTTCTCCCCTTAATACCATTGCTGTCCTTTCCTGGTGGATGTCTCCCCATGATCCCATCTCCATGAGACTGTTTGTGTGTCCTCAAGATCCTTCCTCAGACTGCACAATACCTTCAGTGTTGGTCACAGAAACACAGCTTTGCTTTTTAAAAGAGAGATTGGTCAATCAGTATTAACCTTTCCAGATGTGTTATTTTTCTTAGTCACAAATAAAGATCTAAAAACCATTAAAATTTTTTTTGATCTGTGGCCTTTGAAGAAAAGTCCTGGTGAGAGAATTCGGTTAAAACAGAACAAAAACATTTCAATCTTTCCCATGCTCTAATTGAGGTCATAAGAGATCCCCCTCAGTCAGGAAACTGTTGTCTTTGCTTAATTATCTTCTCACAGAGTGGGAGAGATAATATAAACTGTAGGACCTTCAACTTGTTGATAAAAATTAGAGTTCTTCACTTTTTGTCTGTGCATGTGTGTGTATCTCTACCAATTATAAAGGCAACAAAAGTAGCTAGATCAGATACAAGCACATGCATTGCAGAGATAGGTGCAATGAGTTAGATGAATATACTAATTAGCATTTACCTGTCTGGGAAAGAATAACTAGAGTGGCACTCACTACATTTTGCTCAACCAAACCTCCTTTTCCTTTGCATTTGATGATTTGACATTAGCACTTGGAAGCAGCACAGGAAACCAAATAATTTACAGTTCGTTAATAGCTTTAAGTACATTTTGTCATGTGTCTGCTTGCTTTCATGTCCTCCTCAATAGCAGCTTGGTTCTGTTGTGAGAGAAGATGACATTTCTGAGTAATTTTCAAGCCTCTAAGGCTTTGATATGGGAGGTCCCCAAATCAGTCCCATTACTGAGGGAAATGGTGGAAGATCTGTATGACTTCTTTGTTATCCCTGAATGTATGCTGTTGTAACTATTGACCATGAATTTAAAAACAGATGTCTTTTTGGAGGAACACAACCAATTTGTTATTCAGCTCAATGTGGCGTTAGCTGTGCAATAGCAGTGCACGTGCCCTAAAGAGTTCCTTGCTCAAACAGCTTAGAGCACCACCTAAGAAAGAGTTAAACTGCCCACCCAGATGCTGTCAGTAGCCCCTGAGTGCCGCTACGGATCATGTGCAACAGGATCAATTTTTTCCTGGCTGTTGCATCAAAAACCTTCCTTTGTCATCTCTGATCATCGCTGCTGCCTTACAGCTAAATAAAGTGCTGCTTTCTTCCTTTTTGTTGAATCTTGAATGATATTTTCTCTTTCTAAAGGAAGTTACTTGAGCAGTCCTTTCCTCCCTCTACAGCTGATTCATCTCCAGTAGCATTATTCATAATCAGCTATCTCCTCATGTGGTACAGGGTTTTCTGGTAAAAACAAAAAGAAATATGAAAATTTGGCTATATCAGAGCTGATTTTGTAGGGGACAGCTTGTTTGCCATTGAAAACACTTCAGTTTTCTAAGGTGGAAAGAATTTTATATATCACATGAACATAGCAGAAAACCTACAGCCTCTTAACAAAAACAGTAAGATTCACAGATGCTATTCAGAATGCTTAGATTAAATACAATCTTTTTTTTTTTTTTTTTAGCCCCTGAGATCTTTCTGCAGTAATTACATCCATCCCTATAAAATCTAATTGACTGTACAATATGTAAAGTGGCACAGTAGTATCTAAGAGTATGTGTCTGGCATTTAATACATGATTTTTCAGTTCTTACTTCAGGTTACTACTGCCTCCTCATTTCATTTCCTTTTTCATATTATGGGACTCTAGTGTTCATGATGATAATAAAATATCTAATCCAAGAGGCTGCCAAGCAAAATTTTAATCAAAGGCCTTTCGTAGCTGAAAGACTAGCTTTGTTAAGTGATCAATATCTATTGATGGAAAAGAGCCTAAAAGAAAAATAGTTCTCTCTGCCTTTGCAAAGGAAGAAGTTATCAGAAGCTATTAGAAATGTGAAACAATTTGCCCCTCCTGCACCTCCTAGGAGTCTGGATGTAACCACAGATAGACAGATGGGCTGACATCACCAAGCACACATTTCAAGACCTCTTCTAAGCTGTACTGTTAATTAGAACCTGAATCTGAACAGACTGCTGACATCTGACACCCTGGGAAGGAAAAAACTACTGTAATTATAATTCTGTGTACCACAGAACTTTTCTCCAATCAGAGCCACGTTTGTTACTTACCTGTACAATGGGCTAAAGACAAAGGGAGAGCAGGCTAAAAGTGTCTGTGGAAATCTGTCAGACTCCCACTAATTTCACACACAGTTTCTCCATCAGATTTTTGATATCATGTGCACATTTACCTCACACATACAATTAAACACTTTCCCCTCTTCTCAAGGAATTTTTATCCATTCCCCACCAACATAAATAATTCTGTACATCTTTGCTACCTTCTCTTTAAAGATACTGACAATTCATGCTAACTTAGCATCATTTCTTCATGATGAGAGCTCAGGCCTCGTCTGTGGTATGGAATGGCCATTTTTCAAGACAGCAAGGTTTTGTTTCTCCTGGGAAAACTGTTTAAAACGATTTTGTTGGCCTTGCAGTAAAGACTTCCCTAGATAGGGATCTAGAACCAATACTACGGCACCATGCACAAAAACATGGCTCACTGGTTAGCTCCGTGCACAAGTAGCACATCAGAGGGAAAATCAAGTCCATCCCAGACAGATTTAAAAATCAGATCCGAGATGCAACACAGCCAGACCTTCCCTTGAGAGCTCAGACAAGTATTACTCTTGTTTGAAGTTTTCTTGTTGGAGCCCAGTCTAGCAGCACAATCCAATATCTTTCTAATATTTTGGGGGATGGCAGCAACATTGTCTAGTGAGTGGCATATTGATACACTAGCCAAGTTATTTTACAGAAAAAAGTCCTGAAATGTTGAAGCTGCATTTGTGTACTCCCTCCCCCCCAGGATTTTCAAGACTGTCTGAGTTTTAAATTTGCACACAAAGCAAAAGCTCTCCTGGCCTCCAGGGAGGCTGGAAGGGTCTCACAGCTCCCAGCTGGAGGCAGAGGCTGGTCAGCAGTCACTGATACAAATCTGCTTGTGCAAGCATGGGACTTGTGAGCATTCCTGCTTCATGGTAATGAGGTTTGCTTTTGAAGAATACTCAGAAAAAAAACTGAATTCATCCAGGGTTAAACCACAGGCTTTTCAAAACTCATCCAGTTGCCAACTAAACAGTCCTTGTTGACCCTGTGCCCTACCATCTTTTCTTACTGTCTCACATTAATAAAATGACACCACTCCATTCTCCATCCAAAGTGGGAGTCCTCAGAGTAAATGAATGTCAGGCCTGTAATGTATCCCTCAGCTAAACTCTGGAACCAGTTATTTTCCCTTAGGTCTAAAAATAGATAACTACAGTTGACTACATTTGCTTTGACTATCCACTCTCCCCATGTCTGTCAGTAGAAACTATTTGGACTTTAAGGTATCAATCAAAGTCTGAGCCAGCCCTGAGCTAGTAGGAATTACCACTGTTTCACAAGCAATCTCCCTCTTTTCTCTATGGGCTTTCTGGTCAAATTCTGCCCAGGCAGGTCTTGATAAGCATCTTGATCACGTGCTTTCCTGACCTTGATGTTTTGAGTCTGTAGTCATGGGCAGGCGCAGATGAGTCAACGTCAGGAAATATCTTTGAATGCAGAAGAAAAATTTGTGACGACCACAAAACACTGCCTTTCTGGTAAGCCAGGCTGATCAGAGTTTACTGCTGTGCCTGGCTGCTAACCAGCAAAACCGTAATTCCCAAATATACTGGTGCCCTGGGAACATCTTTAAAGTAGCAATAAATTCATGAAAATGGAAAATGGATGCATTACTTTCTTCTCTGATATGCCTCATGGACATCATTTAATCCATTTCCTACAGCTAAACTTGCATTACCCAACCAGAGGCATTCAGAGTAAATGACTGGATCCAGCTCCCGCTTGACTGCAGAGCGTTAATAATTTTGCATAGCTCCCTGCTTAAATTGTTTTCCACCTAAAGAGATATTTACCATAATATCCAAACATTGTTTCTAAGTGAGCAAGGAACACTCCTACAGATGAAACGCAATCTTCTAGATACCCAGGAAAGGAGGCAGAGACTTAGCAGAAGATTTGTAGTCAGATGTGCTACCTTGGGGCAGGCTATGTTCCCAGGATGGTCAACGTCCTAGTCAAGAATAAAGAGAAACGCCCTGGAGAGCGGCTATTTTGAACAGTGAGATTGGCTCTCACTGTAAGTGATCAAATGCTTGCCTCTTGTGGTGCTTTACCTACAAACAGATTGGTCTGAAAAACAGAGAAATACGGACTAAGCTAGAGGGAATAACACTGCGAGCAGAGCTGGGAGATCCTGTTGCTGTTCTCCACCTATGATTTTGGTGAACAAACCAGCAGCTGTAATCTTTTGATGATGCAGCCATCAGGACTGCTCTGTGGGCAGAAGGGCTGCTTCTCCTTAGGCAGCGATTTCATGCTGCCGTTTTCAGCGGGTGTTTGATTGTTTGCAGCAGGAAAGCCACTCAGGAACGCCTGAGAGCCAGATGCCTGCTCGCAGCTGGGCACTGCAATCATCTGGTCACAAAAACACTGCACAAGAGAATTCAGGAACCATCAGAAGCTCTAACAAATTTTTTCAGGAAAGACTTTTCCTCATTTTTATCAAATATAAATACTAAAGTGAATCTGTAAACCTGGAAAAGCTTGCACTGTTCCCCACCACCACCTATTTCACACATTATAAGTATTTTAATCATTTCTCCATCTTGTTCTTTTCTTAATGGAGTTACAATGAAATTTTAGCCAACCACAAATGACCGGTTTTTTAGATATTAAAGCCTTGGAATGGCCTGCCAGCTAAATGCGATAGAGCCTAAGTTTGTTTAAAGCGAAGAGATTCCCAAGGCACCACTTAGCATATAACAAGTCAGCTTCCTAAAAATACAGACATTTCAGAATTATGGTTACTTCATTCTTCCTCTCTGCATCATAGAAGATTTCAATCCTCGCTCCAAGCTAGCAAACACTTAGAGATGCCCTGCCTTTCCCTGCGAGCACAGACCTCCAGGTACACCCAAGAACTGCTCCCATGTGCGCCTAAAAAAGCAGCTGCTGTGATGTGGGGATGAAGAAGCCAATACCAAGACGAATGATATAAAAGTAATAACAAAGTAGTCCTGAGTATTATATTGTCTGCTTTCTCATGATAATCACAATTCATAGATACTTAGTTTAGCTTAGGAATAGCCCTAAAGAAAGATCATTTTATCTCCATTTTACAATCCATTCAAAATAGAGGACTTTGCTCTCCCCATCCCCAGTCCTGTACCTAAACCACAAATCTTGTTCTTCCTATACTGCTCTATCATTTTTTATCCTGATCTCTCATAAATGCCATGTTTGTGAAAGATGTTATAATACACAGGGAAAAATAAATACAAGTACATATCCAAAGTCTAGTAGCAACTGTCCCTTACACCTTGCTAGTGTTCCTCAGCCCTGAATTTAAAGACATTACATTTGACTGCAACAGTCATCAGTCTGCACAGACCAGCTGCTGTACATCTTACTGAGTACCCAGAGCAGCAGCAGTTTTACAGATGGCTGCAGATCTGTGGCACCAACAAGAAAGAAAAAGCCACGAGAACTGAGCAGAAGGTTGTTTGGGATGCCTGGGATCAATTCTCTGCTCCCAGAAGACATTATTTAATCTCTGTGTCTCAGGTTTTCATGCATCCACAGTAATATAAGAACACTTTACTGCTTTGCAGGGGCTGTTTTGCTTAATACTCATGAGGTTATCAAGTATTGCAATGTTGGAGCTGCCTCCCGTGTTTTCATGACATACTCCCCCTTCCTGTAAGGCACTGGATAGCTGAATGATGGGTGTGACTTTAAGTCTTTCGAAATGAGAGCTAGAAATAAGGCAGTTATGGATGGCTTTGCATTGTAGCATCAATTTCCTGGATCATTTAAACCCCCAAGTTGAAGTCTCCTTATAAACCGGTGGCTTCCAAGACTTGATTTATTCCAGATGCTCTGACTTTTCTGTAAAGAACACTGAGTATAAATGCAAGCAGTGAATGGCCAGTGAGTATGGGCAATACAAGCAGTGAATGGCCAGGCTGGATGGAGCTTTGGGCAACCTGGTCTAGTGGGAGGTGTTCCCTGATGACCAGTGCAGACAGGTCTCTGTCCTTAAGAACTCAATAGTACGTGCATATTTGAGTGCCAGTAAATAGGAAAAGTTTTACAGCACGAAAACATGAATACACTTTGCTCAATGAGTGAAGACTTGGGAACTGCTTGAACACTCACCTAAAGTGAAAGCTGTGGCTGCTGGTTGAAATCATCTATTTAGCATGAAGCGGCCAAAAAGTAAATGCTACAGCAAAAGCACTTTGTTTTGCCTTGTATAGAAGTAAAAAGAGGACGTTTCCCAATGTGGCTGGATTTCTTGCTGACACAGAAATGGAGAAGCTGGCAAAAAAAGAGCAACTGAAATCGGGTCCATCTGCTTAGAATTAGCTTCTGAGTTTATGCAATCCGCCGTGCAACAGTAATGCACAAAAGGAGAATGAAACCAGGGAAGTGTGAATTACAGCTGACCAGAACATTTTCAACTCAGATTTTGAAAGTGAATTCTCGTGCAGTGATGTGCTAGTTTCAACAAGTTTTGTCAAGCAGAAGCTTCTGTCTAGAGCTTTAGTCAGTCGCTATTTCAGAGCAAGGTGGTGGACCTACATTAAAGGAGAAGAACAAGGACAGATCTGCACGTGTGTTGTAATCCCAAAGCAGAAGGACTGATGTCATTCTTTTTTCCTGACAGAGGTCAGGAAGGGGATTCTATATGCATACATGTCCATGTGACATCTTGAAAGAGAATTCCTGCTTTGTCTTCTAACCATTAGTGACTGTCAGGTCGCAACACTAAGCCTTCAATAATCTGTACTTTTTGGACAAAAACTGATGGAAGTTAGCACAGGTAGTTGATAGTGCTCCTCCTGCAAGATAGGTCACTGCACAAACAGCCATGAAGTTACTGAGGTTTCACTGATACTGACTGACTCGCTCTAGCGAGAGCCCTTCTGTCTGAATTTCCCTTGATGTAACATATGAATGCTGCATACCTTTCCAGTTCATTGACTGATTCCTTTCTTAAGGGCTTCCTGCTTGTCTACAAAATGTCTGAAAATATCCCTCATATAGGTTTGCCACCAGCATCGTGCAAAAAAGCCTTCATTTTCTGCCTAGCATTCATCTTTATTTTTTTTGAAGACTGTGCATCACTCCAGACATCCAATTTCTGGAAAAAACACAGCACGCACACATCCCAAAACTGCAGTATCTGGCCAATTCTGGTGATTTGAGAGTTTTGTGTTCTTGTATGCTGTAAAGAGTGGGAGGAAAAAATTGCAAGGAACAACAATTCATTTCTAGTTTTCTATCACAAAAACATTTATAGTTCAGTTCACTAATAGCCTCCCACATCAGGCAGAATGAAAGCACGAAAATGCAGTTATAGTTCTTTCCATTTTAAAGAAAACGTAGCTTTCACAAACAATTTTTAAGGTGTATTTTTACTGTGGTAGGATAAGAACCCCCCTACAAGAAGAGATTAACTTCAGGTGATGTGAACAAAGGGATACTTTCCCAGTCACTGAGAGGTACAGTGTTTAACACAATTTTTCATGTATTCCAAGGTAATACTACTTGGTTAGCATTAACACTGTGAAATCAGCATAGTAATTTTTGATTATCCTGTTTGAGTATTGGTTTTGTAAGGAAGTTCATCTCCAAGAAAACATACTGTGAGATATTACTGAATCTTTACCCAATTAAGCAAATTAATGAACAACTTTTTTTCATTTAGCTGCTCCTCCTTTATCACCTTCACCTCTTTGCTAAGATGAATCACTGTTTGAGCCCCAGCATACTGGAGCACTGCAAATATAAGGTTCAGCAACAGCGTGCCCTGAGATACCACAAACTCTATTATTATTATTTATTATTATTCTCCTGAGCAAATCATGCTGAAGTACTAGGCAAGAGGGACTCCCCCCACCCCGAGTCTGCTAAACCAACAGTCAAATAAGAAGCAGAAGCAGCAATGCTCCCTATACACACTCAGAGACACACATATACTTTCCAAATTCAGGTCTCTCCTGGATCATTGTTCTTTGCATGGGATCTTCCAGTCTGCAGGACAAGAACTTGTATCAGTCAGAAGTTAGTCTCCTACTCTAGCTACTTCAGACAGTGAAGTACTTGTGTCTATTGCCTAGAAACAAAGTTAGGCACCTAAAAATAAGTGATGCAATTATTTCCTCCAACTCCCCATGCCACATTAAGTTTAGGACAAAGTTTCATAGTGAAATCCAGCACTTGAGACTGGTTTCTCTGACGTTTAGTCACAGGAATTCTGTGTATTGTTTGTGCATGGAAAATGTTGGAGGGGAAAATGGTTTTGGTTTGGGTCCATTCGTCAGGCTACAGAGAACATTGTGCCCCCAGTTTCTGCCAAAAAGCAGCGTGCACTGGCACTCTGACACCAGCCAGCCTGGGAAAATCTGTGCATGTTCACTGGGGCCCAGTTAAAGATATGAGAGCAGTCCAATAAATGTATACCTTCACATGCTCGAGTTTTGCAAACTCTAGGGAATGGGGATTTATTAACACATGAGTGTGATTAGGAACACATCTGCCTTTGAATTGGTCCTCGCTAGTGAACAGTGTAAACTGAGGAGCTATCAAGCTATAAGGATGCTTGGCATTTTGATTGTCTTTCCAAGATCAAGAGCTGTTCCCTAAATTGAAGTCCAGTCCTGTGTTAACACTAATGACCGTGTGTCAGTTCAGAAAGAATCACAGATCTATACAAGTCACTGCTTACCACAGGCCAAAAACAGTTCCACACCCTGTATGAAACTTGGAAACCACTTGAAAAAAGAAAAGGTAAAAACTGTAACAGAACATGCCATGAGGAGACAGTAAGAGATAAAGGGAATCACTAGCATCATGTCTCTGAAATAAGATGGCATTTATTAGGTGATAACAACCATGTAACACTAAGACAGTGTTTTCTGTAACAATACATTTTGACTGTCTCAAAACACAGGCCACACAGATGTCAGAGAACTAAGAACAAAACCCAGAAGACAACTCCTAAGGCCGACTCGCCATTGCCAGGCATCTGAACATGATTATAGAGCATCACTGCAGGAACATTTAGTTAGTTAGTTAGTTAGCTTTCTTTACATGATATCAGTAGGCACAAGTGCACGAAACAACCCAGAACCCTGTTCTACCGCCCCAGCCACAAGACAGTCCATACCTCTAGATAATAACCTGTCCAAATGAGTAGAATAGTCCGCAAATCCTTTCACATTTATGTTACTTAGTATGTAGTCCGATTCCTTCTAGGGAATAATCAGTGAGAAGGATACATATTTTCTTATAATTGTACTCAGTTTCTTGGAAAGCCTGTTTGCAGTTATACTTGGGTCTGAAGAACAACAAACAGCACAATACATCATTTCTTCTCTGTAAAGTGGATTTACAGCACAATGAACCCATTTCTTTTTTTTTTTTTCCTCCTGCTTTCACCCCAAATACTTCACTGTTTCACATTTAAGTTAGTAATTTCTGTGGCAGTGAAAGATGTCAGAAATAAGTCTCTGCTCTTTTGATCTTCGATTCATTATCACGGAAAAAACAGTTGGGGAACTTTCACCATAGCCAGCTTTACAAACAAATACTCCAGGAAGCTCAAACAGCGTGTACCATAATAAGAGTAGGAATCAAAGAACTTGCTCCATCACCTTCTTCACGTAAAACTATTCCTTGCATGAATATTGAAGAACTTCTGAGACTAATTCAATAATTTGCTCTATTTTTAACTCACTTTCTAATCCACATGATGTTAAAAAGGGACATAGAATCTTGCAAAGCACGTATTTGGGTTCATATTTTGTTTCATGATTGCCCATCATGTACCATCTAGAAACTCTCACTAAAAGCCCATATTTGCTAAATGAGCCTCGGGCAATTTTACTGCTATCCTCCTATATTAATAAGAATGAACACTGAGTAGTAGAAAAAGCATTTTAAGAATATAAATATTTTCATTTACATTTTTTCATTTTTTTCCTCACTGTTGAACCATGAGTATTTTATAAACAGTAAGCAAAGCTGTGCTTGATCAAAAGTTGGGGCACATCTGCAGCTGAGGTTTTTGCTCTGCCCAGTGTTAAGATTGAGAATGTGTGCTGGCAGCTTTACATCCGGGTACAAGATGTTTGATTTGAACTCAGTCTTAGAGAAGCAAGGGAAGCCTAACAGGAAATAGCTTCTTTCCTTCTTCTGGACACTAAGATGCTCCTTTCCAATGCCACCATTTTGATAGTTTCCTCTTTGAAAGGATCCAAGGCACAGACACAATCTCCGTGCTTTGCCATCAGGAAGGCTCCAGCTTTGTGGCAGGGGATTCAGGATGGCTCTGATCCTGCAGGGAGCAGGGGCACTAACCTACCAGCTGCTGTACCTCAGTTCTCATCACAGCTGCCCTCCAAGTTACTCTGCGGCCTCCTTCCTCACCTGCCTCATCTCCAGGGGTCTGGAGGGCAATAAATCGCACAGTACATCACTCCTTCACCTACAGGTTTATGCCATGTAACAGAAAAGACATTTCTACTACACATGCAATCTTCCAGGGACACAGACTCTGAGTGTAAATAAAACGTACAGTGCTATTGAATTAAAGTCCTTAACATGTAAAAACATTTTGCTTTGCAAATCTAATTACCATTCTTGCCTGTTGGTGTTTTAAGTAGAGTTTTTAAATGTCAGGCAGTTGGGAGGGTTTGTTTGGGTTTTGGGGCTTTGTGCTGTTTCTTTGTTTTTCATAAGATGCTAATTTGCAGTAATTGCATTATGCAGTCTTAAGAGTCTGGCTCAGAGGAAGGGAATTATTGGTGTGTGTATTTTAGTAATAATGATTAGAGAGCCAGAAAAAAAGAGACAGGAGAAAGAACATATTACTAAAATGCTCACGTACTTCTGAAGAAACCTACAGCTTGTTGCTTTAAGGGGAAAAGAAATCTAGCATCTCTCAAACACCTATGTCTTCTGGCTTGCCATCAAGTTACAAATTGCATAATTTCTACACACAGAATTAATTTAGGGCAATTAATGGAAATAGAAGAAATGAGCAATAATTTTTGTTGTAGTACTAGGCATATGGAAACTGCTAACTCCTTTTGCCGTTTGAGGTCCTTAAGAGAAAGGACCCAGCAGGAGAGTTAAAAAATAAGATACAATTGCTTGTTGGTGGTGTTGTAGCAATACCTCAATATCTTAATTAGGAACACAGCATGCTCTGCTCTGTTCAGACCTGAAGTAAAAAGGCAGCTCCAACCCCACGTTGCTTAAGACATAATTGAGCAGATGGGCAAAGGAGCAAGCAGGTGTGTCAGAAGAAGTGGGTGAGTTTAGCCTAGGCAAAAGATGACATGGCTCACCATTTGCCTGGCCAAAACCACCAGCTGAGGGGCTAGGCTGGCACAGTGGAAGGTTAGCTCAGAGAAGGTTAAAGTAGTGGCTTCTTATAGATCCACTCCTTCTCCCCAACCTGCCCCAAGCTTTTGGAAACTCAAGTAAAATCCTTTCTGAAACCACCGTTGATGTGTCGTTTTTGCCTGCTGCTCCCAGAAGCCCAGTTCCTTTCTGCAAAATGTCCATATTGTGCCCTGCGATGCTCAAGCTACGCTGAGCTGCACACAAAGGGCAAGAAGAGTGTCTAGGGGTTCAAGACAGGACTTGGGAGTCACATTGTGTTAGGTCAGCTCATGCAATTACTTCTGAATTGCAGGAACAACAACAGCAACAAATAAAAGCACAAAAGGGCAAGAAAGACCACTGAAATGGCATAGAGAAAAGCATCTGGTTGGCTTCATCTTGATCTGCCACAGAAATGGAGCAAACAGGAACCAGGATTTTTGTTCCCCAGTAGTTTTGTTTGGTGACATACAGAGGCCTCTTGCTCTTGGTCTAGTTTCAAACAACTAAGGATTAAAGGTTCAGTCAGATACTGTGATGAAGTCTAAAGCAACAAGTCTGATGGGACTTGTCAAGGGGATCTGTTGGATATTATATGGTTTTCGACACCAGAAAGGAGATGTCTGTTACACTGTCCTCTTGGGTAGATATCCACTTATCAATAAAGACACTTATTTGATCAGCATGTGCCTCCCACGTATTAGTTCAGAAAACAGTGACCTGTGGTCACCTTAGGCTGCATCAGCACCGAGTGCTACAGCTACTTTACATATTCATTGGATTTTGGAGGTATAATTATCTCCCATTCATGTGGTTACCCACACGCTACAGTGATCTTGCATATGTATGATGCTGACTGTCAGATCCACTGTCAATCTGTGGAGTTATGGTACATTCATTACTTTCATCTCTTCCTCTGGAACATCCTGTGCTGGCCCCTATTTGACAGGCTCCTAGATTAGATGGAGCATTGATTTATTTTGGCATGGCAATTTCTATCCCTAAGAGCCCAGTAATCTCAGAAGATTCTGAAGCTCAAGCTACTGACTTCAGGGTGCATTGGATTTCAACTCTTCCCATGCTGATGTTTGTGGTGCTATCAGAAAGGTGCTCCCTGTAACACACTGCCAGAAGTACTTATTGGTGCCACAATTCTTTATAGCTGCTGGCTTCTCTTATCAGCCTTGGCCCCTTCCATTTCAAGGGGATCTCAGACAAGACGTTGTCAGTAAATAATGGGTAAATATATGCCTATGGAAAGGCTGATAGATCACTAGCATCACACATCCTTTCCCTAAACAATTTTCTCTAATGTTGCTAGTAAACAATTGCTGCCTGGAGATGGCAGTGGGTGAAGTGAGCTTTGCATTTACAGTCCCAAAGTACCACAGGCTCCCTGTAGACGAGAGGCTCTATTTATCAAATTTAACTTATTATTATGCTTTGAGCTGCTAAGAAGATTACTCAGTCAAAAGCTGCTATTCAAGCACAGTAGCACGATGGAGGCTTAGCAGAGATCACCATTATATACAAAGTCATATGGCAAGAGAAATCTAGCACGGCTGCACAAGATACCCTACGCTAACCCATTTCTCCAACACTCACAGCAACACAAGGGGACAAACAAAGCTCGTAGTGACTTCCAGCCCCACTCGAATAAGAGAATGTTTCTGAATAAAGACGGAACTCCAACCGAAGGATTTTTCAGAGCTGCGCATCTCTAAAGTAGTCAAAGAATTCACTGCACTGTGTGCTTTGGATGGAAAAGAAATCTCGCAGGCCTGTAGTGAATGCTGAGGCACAAGACCAGACCTAAATCTAGATCTGGGCAAGATAAAGCGGCACGCTGGTATTATTTCTGTCACAGTGATGTTATAAGGACTGTTGTACAGAGAGCTGCATGTGCCACACTGGAAGCATAGTCAGAGCCCTGGCCCTAGAGAGTCCTGCCTTGCCAGACAGAAGTTGGAAGGAGAAAGGCAGATTCAGGGAGAAAGATCAAGTCAGTAGCATGAAAGCAGGTGTTTGAGAGCATCGGACCTCATTGCTTCTCACAGGTGTGTAGGCAGCACATAAACACCTGAATGAAGGTATTTAAATCATAGCTATCCTGGACTGTCTTGTTTAAACTCACCTTCTGTTCCCCCAAACCATTTTACATATTGCAGATTCATGTCAAGCTAAAGCAGAGAAAAGTGGCATAAACTCTCAACTACAGGAAAGCAGCAGTAATAACATGGGAAAGGACCCAGCTAGACACAGGAGGTAAACAAGAAAGAAGCAGGAGGAATGAAAACCAAAGTAGGCACTTGTCTCTGGGTAGATTTGTTTCAGCAGTAGGTAAAAATCAATCTTCCTGAGGCTACAAAATAGCATTGCTCTCTATACGTGGTTAGACTTTATTAGATCATCCAAGTAATAAGTTAAACCAGCAAATTCTTCATGAGTTACATGGAAATAAACTTTTAATAACATTTCTAATTAGGCAGCCTTCAAACCTGCAACTGTACACAAAATCCTGTGGCCCAAATCTTCAACTGCTGTGAATTGAGAAAGTACTGTTAGCTTTAAGGAAGCTGTCTTGATTTACACAAAATCATGCCTCTTCTTTACCTGGCAATCAGTCTCTGCTTAAGTGGTTCAGGAACATGGTGAAAAAGTCCCCATGAATCTCAAGATGGAAAATTTTAGACCCCTGTAATACGTGGACATCTCACTAGTAAAATGTTCAAAACAAACAGGCAAATTATCTTGTCTGAAAATTTTCAGCCCAATTTATCTTCAACTCAGCTGTGCTATAAGCTTCAGGCTCTCCTAATCTTAAAAGACAGAGGAACAGGTCTACTGCCTGCTTCACGCTGAAGGTTAATAGACAACATTTAATATCATTTGCCTTTGGGTGGATTTTCTTTCTCACCCAAGCATAAGCTAAACCACTACTAAACCCTGAGGACTGATTTCTCAATGCAGTACTTTTCACTACTTTCTGAAGAGGTAAAAAAAACTCTAATCACATCAAAGCCTACAAAGAGCACCTCAGAGAAGTTACTCCACTCCTGGTCTCAGACAGAATCCCAGCATGGCTGAGGCTGGACGGCACCTCTGGGTCCGTCTGGCCCAAGCCCTGCTCTAGCAGGGACACCTACAGCAGAGTCCCAGGACCATACCCAGGCAGCTTTTAAAGATTTCCAAGAAGACTCCACAACCCCTCTGGGCAACCCGTGCCAGTGCTCCATTACCCACACAGCAAGAAGCGCTTCCTGATGTTCAGACAACCTCCTGAGCTCCAGTGCCTCTTGTCCTGGCACTGTGCACCACTGAAAGGAGCCTGGCTCCATCTTCTTAGCACCCAAGACACAGGTTGCTTGCATGGTCTGGCACCGTGCCAAGCTGATTAACCATGGCTGTTCATTAAATGGCATCAGACACGTGCAAGGGGTTGCTGGGCCTTTGTGTGCCACACTCATAATGGCAAGAACACAATTGCCAAAAGCCAGGATGTAAGGCTCTGACTTTAACAAAGCTAGTGAATAAGAAAGGACCAGAGGCTTAGACGTGACAGAGCAGCTGCGTATTGTTTGCCTGTAGCCCTCCCTTGGGAACCCTTTCATGCTAATGAACACAATTTACAATACAGTAAGTATAGGACCTTGTTTGTGTTAAATGCTATCTAGATCGAGTCAGATGCAACCCTGACATCAGAAGGCTTACAGTCCACATGAATAAGTGAAGGAGGAGAAAAGCATTATTTCCTCTACCTCACAGAGAAGATTAGAAGCAGATTTGCCAAAGACCATCAAAGGTCTTTGGCAAGACCACCTTGCAGCAGAAACAAGGACCACATCCAGGACTCGTTCTTTCCACTGCCTGAACACAGAGACCTGCCTTTCTCTGCAGATTTTAACTGTAGAAAAAAAGACATTGGGTGGGACCCTCCAGGCTGTTTAGTCCTCTTTCTAGATAGGATCAAAGCTCAGTAAAACACTGCTGACAGATCTTTGCCTAATCGCTTTTAAAAACTTTCAGGGATGGGTGTTCCACAACCTCTACAAGCAGTCTTTGACCTGTCTTCAGAGACGCAAAGTTTTAGATTAAATAACTCCACCTCTTCCAGCCTCACAGATCATGTTTTCTAGACTTTTATCATTCCCACTGCTTTACCCTAAATTCCTTCTGATTAGTACACAAATTTTAAACTGGACACATGCAACTCTGCCATACGTCTTGGCAGAGCTAAGTACAAAGACTGCTTCATAAAACTTTGCTGTGTCAGTAATCCTGCCCTGTCCATCTTCATCTGACGACATATACCGAGTACACTTTATTCAGTGCCCCTTCTGACTTTGGACTATTAGTGGTCTCTGGATGTATGAATTCTTCACTGCAATGCATTAATTTTTCTCTGAGGATTTTAGGAAAAAAACCTACTGTCTGGCACTTCCTTCTGCTTCCCTCTGTTCCAGGAAGATGTCCTCTAACAAGGGTATTACTCACAGGGGAGCTGATATTTTCTGAGTGCAGTGCTAATAACTGAAGCTATGAATATAAATTTATTTCCATTGTGCATTTAAGAGCTTGGAACAAGCCACCAGTATGAAGAGGTCGTACGCACCACTAGAAACAAAACCCTGGGGGGGGGCTCATCTCTTCCCTCCTCCTGAGTCATCTTGACTCAGTTTCCAATTGATCAAGTGAAATAGGGCACATGTTGTCTCATCCAGAAGCAGGCATCTAAAATAGGTCTGATGAATCATTAAGGGTCTTTAGCAACTCAAGCTTTCCTTTATTCATTTAGACTTCAGTCTCTCCTAATATCCTTTGTAACTCAGGGAAATAAGGACCATGCCACAGGGTGATACTCCAGTCTTTGCAGGGGCTCAAGACTTCTGAACAGACTTTAAGAACAAGCCTTACATCTACAGAGCAAGTACACAGGTGCCAAGAAAACTGCAGAGGAGGGAAGCTGAGCATTTACAAATCTCCTCACAGTTAGCAAGGTTCTAATAGTTACTTTCAACTCTCTTCTCTCCTCATCCCCCTTCTAATTTCTTCTTGTGGGATCTTTTGTTCTAAAATGAAAAGTGCAAATGATACAGTACCTGAAATTGTCATAAGATAAGGATGACTACGCTTTCCCAAACTCTGTTTAATCTACACAAATCACAC
The DNA here is from genome assembly GCA_013399475.1 of Chauna torquata. Taxonomy (NCBI): domain Eukaryota; kingdom Metazoa; phylum Chordata; class Aves; order Anseriformes; family Anhimidae; genus Chauna; species Chauna torquata. The sequence goes on along the minus strand of VXAL01008542.1, from coordinate 176,719 downwards.
ACACACATTAGCTGCTTTTATGTTTTTCCTTCCAGTAGCAATGGCTATCCATGAAGAAAGCTGAGTCCAAAGTTGCTGGAACAGCGATCAGGGTTACTGACAATCCCAGCCCTCATTTGGTGCTCTCCTGGGGGAATCTGAGCATCACTTTCAGATTTGCCTCAGTTCAAGAAACATAGGAATCCAGCTTTCCCTCTCAAGGTTACTGCCTACGACGAGGGCATGGACAGGCTGTTGTGGAGAAATTGGCATGTGGCTCATCTACTTCCCTGTGGCTGTAGGATTGTATCCTCCTGGCTGTAAAATCCTAATTTGTCATCTGTTCCCCTCCTTTCACTTCAGGACACCAGTTTAATATTCACCTGTTCATCATCAGTGACTCGGGGCACTTTTTTAAAAATGCATCTGAAAGAAAACTGCGTGAAAATGAAACTCGCCTCAAGAGCACATATTGTTCAAGATACTTCACACAGCTTCCCTAAACATCCACTTAAATACAGCTATAATTTTCCTATTAAAATTATTCCAGTGGCTCTCACTCTCCTTAAAGCAAAGCAGGAGAAAACAAGAGGAATCCGCAGTGTCCACATATCTAGGCTTTCTCTGTCCAAGTAAGGAAAGCCCCCCATTACACAGCTGTGCTGTGTACCCCAGTACTTTGTCCCACTGTGCAGATTATGCGGTCAGCGTAGCTGTCACTCCTTGTTATTTTCTTCATGCTCCATTTGCCTGGCAGGCAATTCTCTTTTTGCATCACATCAAGAGTTACTTGTTAGCCTATAAACAGGAGCTTGCTAGCCAGCTTCCATTTTCTGATCTCTGCAGGAACTGGTAATTTGCATGGAAAAAATACTTAACACACCACTTGGCATCAGATCAGTGCTCTTTCTTTCTGAGCAATACGGGAATGGCAGGGGATTACGGTAATGGCAAGGATACTGCCTGCTACATCAGCAGAGCAGTAAAGTTACTGCTGCTCCTTGACAGCGTGGAGCTGAACACCGCAACTGGGGAGGGTGCTTTGAGGGATGCTGGACGCAAGCCCCTCACAGGCATTGGGATACAGGGAATCAGTGCAACTGTGAGTCATCAAAATGCTTGTGGGGAAAGAGAGGGAGAAAAGCAATGGATTTGCAGGCAGAGAGTCCCATCTATGCATGAAGAAAGAAGCCTGCTGTGTTGTGCTGTGAATCTCCTTTCCAGATGCTCAGAGGAGCTGTGCTGCCTTCTAGAAACTAAAGAAGGTGAGTGTGGACTGGGGCAGGCACAGGGGTCTGAGGATATGCTCTTCCTCTGAGCCTTTTCTTTCCACAGGTGGAGTATTATCTGGTTGCTTTTGAGCATGAATATCTGTCTTTTTTGCTGTGTCTCCTTGACTTACTGGGAAGTTTTGTTTCATGTGCTTAAAAATCAAGTTTGATCATTTCTTAATTTCCTTGTCCACCAGCAACCCTATAATGACCACACTGTTACAATGATTACAGCTGCTCAGTGCTACAGTCACTTTTCATTGATGTGCTTATTAACATCTGTCATTGCCTTTCTTGGCATTATTCTTCAACTTGTTCCCTCTTGTGCAAATGAAAAAGCAAAGATCCAATTTTGTTTCACTGCAAGTAAGGCAAATTCCCACAGTGGAATACCTTTTCATCCCCCCTCCCCCATCCTCCCTGCTTGCGAACTGGGCACTTCAGTGGTTCAGAGGAAGAGTTGCTTCAAGCCTCTTTGCCTGAAGGAAAATGCAGTTCTGAGATCCAGCTACATACCAGTTGTTGCTGCTCAGTGTTTGCACAAGGTGCAATACAAGGGACCCATCTGAAAGACCTACTACTACACTCAGAGGCTTATCTTAGATTTAACTAGAACAGTGTTCACAGTGGTTTTTCAGATGTCCGATCAATATTTTGGATGGGAACGCTGTATCTACATCTAGATGTTGTGAACGGCTTTCGGCTGACACTTGTAGCTTTCCTTCGTACCCCCCGTGTCTCAGTTCCCAGGCTTATCCTCACTTTTCCATCTGATGTACCCTTTCTCCATATTTAGTCAGCTGAGGCTGAGCTTGGCTTCCAGATACTCTGAAACGTTGTGTCACTCGGTAGGAAACTTGTTCCTTGCAACATCTTCTGCTTGGCAGAAATTGCTTTTCCCTATAGATTTCTGAAGTGGGCTGTTTAGCTGGACTAACGGGTAGTTCAATGTGTAATGGAGTCACTTAAATAAATCTCAGATTAAATTCTGGATTTACAAATCTGCTTCACAGTTTGTACTCCTGAATTGTGTCCAGCAGGTTTCTCTCTTCCAGAGCTGGTCTCTGCAGGTGAACTGATAATTAGGGTTGATTGCTATCCCTAAAGGAGAACAGACTTTTGCTGAGAACATGGTGAGAAAATTCAGGCAACAAAATTCACGCTGGTCTCTTAGTTGCTAAACAATGCTGGGCTGAGAAAGGTTGGTTCCACTGGCTGGAGCCAGCCAGAAGAAGGCTCCCTAAAATAGCTTCCCACTCTATTCTTATATGGGAACCATAGCAGTAAGCGAACACTGCTTCTGGGAAACGCATTGTTTGTGTCTTTGTCTCTTTCAGGGGGTGGTAATCTGAAAGGAGCACAAAAGCCTGCGTCATTGACACGGCAAACTTCGCTCTCCCCTTCAGAGCAAGCCAGAACCTGATGTAAACCAACTTCAATTCGTAGTCCAGGAGCTCAGGTGCCAACTGTTCCACAGCATGTGGGAGCTTTGATTGACACTTCAGACCCTGAAGACCAGTAGCGGCAGGTATCTCAAGCACGTATCTCAAATGACATTGCTGAGTAGCCACAGCAGCAGCCACATTGCCAGGTTTCTGCTAAGCCACTTGTAAGACAGAATCAGGACTAATGCAAGGTAATTAAAAGCATCAGTGATTTCCTCTTAGGAGAAACCTAAATTTAAGACCTTTGGAATATTTATATTACTTAAATATTGAATCTTCCTCAAGAAGGCAGAAATGACTTTAACCTGTAATTCCACCTGTAATACTTCTCATCACGTTATCCTGGAAAGTAGGAGAAATAGCCTCAGTTTTATGTAGCCTCACTTCTGCACCCCAAGAAAAATGCAAAAGAAGTTAAATTTGACTTTGAAATGGTGGCTATTAACTGTTCTAGAATGGTAAGAACTTAGGGAGAAAAGTAGGTTCTCTCTTCCATTTCTGGATCCTTCTCATTGTTCCTGGTGCTGCACTTCTAAGACATTCTTAAAAACTCTTTTCCCCAGCAAAGACAGGCAAATGTTGCCTGTAGGACCTTCTGAGAACTGATCACTCTTTCTACCTGAAAAGGGCGTGAAGTACAGCAGCCTTGCATGAACGTTGTCAGTCACTCACCATGGTTTTCCTCTCTGGAAACTCATCTGACTGCTCCAACTGCACCCACTCTGTGGGTCCTGTGAACATTTCAAAGGCCATTTTGCTAGGTGTTATTCTAGGGGGGCTGATCGTTTTTGGGGTTTTGGGTAATATTCTGGTCATCCTCTCTGTAGCCTGCCACAGACATCTTCAGAGTGTTACCCACTATTATATAATTAACCTGGCTGTAGCTGACCTCCTCTTGACTTCCACCGTCCTGCCCTTCTCAGCTACTATGGAAATTTTGGGCTACTGGGCCTTTGGGAGAATCTTCTGCAACATCTGGGCAGCTGTCGATGTCCTTTGCTGCACTGCTTCCATTATGAGCCTCTGTATCATCTCGATAGACAGATACGTCGGGGTGAGCTACCCACTGAGATATCCAAGTATAGTGACAGAGAAGAGAGGCCTCCTGGCTTTACTGTGCGTTTGGGCATTGTCTCTGGTGATATCAATTGGACCTCTTTTTGGCTGGAAGGAACCAGCACCAGAAGATGAGACCATCTGTCAAATCACTGAAGAGCCTGGCTACGTGCTGTTCTCTGCTCTAGGCTCTTTCTACCTCCCCCTGACTATTATCTTGGTGATGTACTGCCGAGTGTACGTAGTGGCCAAAAGAGAAAACAAAGGTCTGACCTCTGGTCTGAAGACAGAGAGATCTCGTTCTGAAGAAGTGACCCTACGGATCCATCGTAAAAACAATCCTGAAACAAGTGGGTCTGCATCCAATCCCAAGAGCAAACATCATTTCTCAGTGCGTCTCCTCAAGTTCTCCAGGGAAAAGAAAGCTGCCAAGACCCTGGGAATAGTTGTGGGATGCTTCGTTCTGTGCTGGCTTCCATTTTTTGTAGTGATGCCTCTTGGTAAGTAATACAAAAACCTCTTTCACAGCACCTTCCCTGGAGGGAGGGCCATGTTTTTGCCGGTGTACAATAGAGCTGATCAGAAAAGCTCTGAGGGAATAATTTTCTATTGGAAAGCTGTCGAAAACCAAAACATTCACCAGCACGAAACTGCGAATGTGAAAAATAGAAGTCTGAACCAGAGATGCTTTGTTAGGTTTGAAAGGGAAGCATAAAATTCTGAAAATAATGAAACATTTTAACAGTCTTTTTCCATACAGAAAATATTCTTTCAGAACTAGGACTGTTATTGCTGACCAATTCTGCTATAGGAACAGTACCTTTAGGTGCATGTGTTTATATCTAAGTTTGTGGCCAGTTCTTCAGGTGATATAAATTTGTAAAAGGTCAAGACAAAAGTATTCAGGGTCAAAGCAGCAGTTTACAGTCTTGAAATCAATCTCCCAAAGTGCTCAGCACCTACTAATTCCCCACTATGAGGAATAATCAGCTTCCTACCAGGAAGTTTCACACTATGAAACACCATATTCCAAATACATACGTTCTTTAATTTATCATCTGACCAGACAAAACACAGCAGCGAGGATCCTTCAAACTAATTTTACACTTCCTTGGCTCGCATCTTATATGGAAACCCACTGAGACCACTGGCCAAACACTTGCTGCCATTTCAACCATCACACTGAAAATGAATATTTATTCACCAGTTATAATTCTAAAGGGGAGGAATTTGTTCTGCTTTGCTATCACTGAAATATAAAGTAATTAGAATTTTAATTAAACCTTGCTCAGTCAGCTTTGATGTGATTTCAGGATTTTAAAACCAGAATACTAATTTTATACCTATATCCGAGTGTATGTGGCACATCACCCTAAAGTTTGCTATGTGAGAGCTGTACTAAATATTAGCTTTTGAAACATGGAACCTTAAATCTGACTTGCTCAATTTCAGTAGCTTTTCTTATGGAAAAGGCTTATGCTGTAGAGGAAAAATAAAGTAAGACTGTATAGAAGTCTTAGCTAGTAGTGGAACAATGTCTACAATTAAAGAAAAGTCAGCCTTACCTAAGCACTAAAAGAAAGATTTGGGGCTTTTTTTTTTTTTAAACCTGTTTTTGAATCTGTTCTTTTTCAATTAACCTCTACTGGATTTACCAAGAACACCAGGCCGTTTCACAAAAACCTGTCATTAATGTTGCCATATGAAAAACCAAAAGCTACAGAATCTTTTCTGTTGGTCAATACTGGGAAGTGCTGGTGTATGAGATGTAGATGTTGCATAAGGGGGAGCCCTGAAAAGCCTGGCTCTTGCTGTCCAGGATGTCAGCATGTTGGAATGCTGGTTGCCAAGATGTCTGAAACATACCCAAAAAGGGTTTGTGAGAACACATCAAACACACTTTTCATCTGCTAATGTGGTTGCCCACACAGAGCTGTTGTTCATTTGCTTTGGATTTAAGAAATTTTCTTGTTTCAAGACTGGCTTTGTATCTTTCTTTGATCCCTTTTAAGGCAACTTTCTTGAGGTTAGTTCCCCTGTCTTTGTGGGGTCACTACGTTATTTTTAAATCCTGTAATAAGTCTTTCAAAACCTATTTGTTACTTTTGTTAAAGACAAAAAACTATTAAACAGACAAGTCCGCAAAAGAAGCCTTCAAAATAAACAAGAAAACATCCTGAGGCAGACGGTTCCACCCAAAGCCAGAGACTCATCCACAAATGATTTACATGGCGCTCTACATCTATACGAGACAGAACACTTCCCAAAAGACAATAAGCATTTTCAGATCTATTCTGCAGACAGGTGATGGCAGGCACAGGGAGGGGAAGTGATCCGGCCAGGATCATGCAGCAGAGGTCTGACTTTTCACCTGTACAGAGCACTCCCCTCTCTGTTGCTGAAACCAGTGGCAGCTGTGGAGTTCATGATACAGCCAGTTGGAGAACAAGAACTCTGTTGTGCAAAAGACCAGCTCTGCAGCTTTTTTGTAACGGGACAGATCCGTAAACAGTCCCATCAGCTGCTGCAGGTCATTTCAGCCATTTGTAGTCTTTCAGAAGCAGGCCCTCAGTGAAAAACGCCCCATGAGACAGACATTCTTACCCTTTGCTACACAATCCACTTCAGACGACTGGCAGGTGCTTGCCACTCTATGCAGCAGATGCTTCCAGAACAGGAACTGCTGCTGTTTATTTTACTGTGATCTACAGCAGCATCAAGATCCCCACATCTATTAACATCAATTCTACCAGCTAAGAACCAAGGTAAAGCAAGAAACCCCTGGCTTGTTAAAGTGCCTTATAAACAGGGGTGGAAACTTTTGGAGTGTGGGTATGGGGCGGGTAAGAGTAATAGAAGGAAATTAAGGGGGGGATAAAGGCATGATATCCAGATCAGCAGGTATTGCTGAAAATAATTGGAGAAACAGCTTGACTATCCCTGCCATAAGACAATACCTTAATTGAAATTGGGGTGTAAAATTGCCAGTTGCAATCTGTATAAGTAATGTCTTTCTTACCTTCTTGGATGGTTTCATTCCAAGCAAAGGGGCTGAGCAAAGGTTTTAAGTCCAATACACCCTCTTCTTACTTGGCTTCAATGTTTGTGGAGTAAGCCAGGGAATGATAATCCTGTTGCACGAAAATAAACGAGGTTAAGATCTGTTTTTCACTGCATGCTGGAGTACAAACTAAGCCTTCACAAAACTTCTGTAAAATGAAAGTGTGTTAAAACAGATTATTTGCCCTGGAAGAAGTCAGGCTTTCATTTCTGCATGCACTTTCTCTCCCTCTTAAGCTCTGACCAGTGAACCTGTTCCTAGTCTCAAAGTTTTCCTGTAAGCACTTCTTTGAACTCAACGTGTCCTCACATATTATTTAACAAAACTTACCTAAATTTAGGAAAGTTCTAACTAGATCTGCAGTCTTTGTATTCCCCCTAATTAAATCTCGATTCCTCTCTGGACACACCACTTTCTTAGTGCAACAACAAGTCTTTTTCCACAATAACTTTCGGCAGGCTTAGACTGACTGAAATGCACGCTAAGATGTAGCAATAAACACCTAAATAGGAGTTTAACCTGAGATATAGCAAGAACTGTGAGGTCCTTTGTTCATGTCCGGTAACCTCTATAAAAAATACCTGTTCTTAGTAAGCCCAAGTTCTGTTTCTGCCTTGCAGCAGTGGAAGTCTGATAGTGTAAAGTGCTCTTTACTCTGCAAATCTCCCTTTGAATTGCTGTTATCCAAAAAAATACTTTTAACACATTGCTGAATGAACTTTACTGGGGGAATTCTGCACAGATTCTTCCCATAAATATCACTGCCTAAGAGGAATCATGCCCAACACTTCAGCCCTCGTATTAGGTTGTAAAGAAAGGCTGAAGTTCACATACATCTACAGCTCTCTGCAATTGCTTCCCAAGCAGATTTTCAGTTATATCCACCAAACTTCCCTTATTCTACACTAGGCATCAACCTTTTCTATAACCCTTTCTATAAGGATAAGTATAGAAGGGCTATATTCAACAGAAGAATAAGTTAATCATCTGAATAGATTACTTTCCTACCTAGGAACTCAAAATACTTGCACTGACTACACCTTGTTTAGCACAGACTGATGTTTGCTCCAGGTAGACTGTGAGAGCATCCTATCCCATCCAGGTAGCCTATTCAGCCCTTCAAACAAGGTGGCTGGAAAGGGTATTTCCCTGTCCACTTCATGGCTGGTGCTCTCACATATCATCCCACATTTGTTTGCTTTGACCATTATTTCTCTTCAGCAACAGTTAATCACCATATTCCCAACTGCTAGCCACCTACGAGTCACTTGATGCCAACCCATAGTACTTGAGCTTCCCCGGCTAACAATCCCTCAGGTAATCTGCATGGCAAGAGCAGCTTTAAAAGCTTCAGTACTGTCCATACTTTGGTTATCTTGTGCTTGGCTCCTTTCTCAAAACATAACTGCACTAAAGCGCTCCACTCAAACAGCCAGGAGGAGCATAAGCTGGGTGTCACGAACAGGGGATTACATTGCATGCGCTCATTTACAGGAGCAAGAATGCACTGCTTCACCGAAGGGAGCTAAGACCTGTGACCTAGCTAGGAAGACTGTCAAGTAATAGAGCTGCATTTTAGTTTTCCTACATTAGTCAAGAACTTTTTATCATAAAACTGCTTTTTTTCAACCCAGTTATAAAATGAAATCCTGCTGCTTTTCACAAATGTCTGACATTTTACCAAAGCTCTTTAAAATCAAGAAAAAAAATACCTTAAAGGAAACAATGTTGCTTTTTAAATTGGAGACAATTAACACTGAACAACCACAGTCTCCTAAACTCCAACAAATATAGACTACTCGAAGCTGAAACAGAAACCTGAGAACACCTTTTGGGAGGAATTTGAATGTCAAGGAGCAGCAAAAGTAGGGCTGCTCCCTGAGGGAGGACAATCCAGGGTGACAACAGTGCAGGCAGCAGCCATGCCCTCACCAAAAACGTGCACTCGCTGTACCTGAGCAAAGCGGGCAGAGGGGGCATCAGTGATGGGTTCAGCTGATGGCCCAGTGACAATCAGAAAAAGGCAAAGCAACAAAACGAAGTTCATAAAAGACAAGCTTGAGTCTACTTACATCACTCAAAGAAGAATGAGGAGAAGAGCATGACCTTACATGCAGCTCCTGGGCCAATGGGAGGTGTGTGGGGTGGAGGTCACAGATGAGGCTCATCAGGGCAATTAAGGCTTGTTGGTGCCTGTAGGGCTGTGGTATACGGCAGTGCTGGAATAACAGCCTGCTTCTTCCATGTCTGTTTTTGTTCGTTTCTTTTGTTTTCTTCTTGCAATTGCTAGGAAGGGATATAGTCAGATAGATGTAGAAAGAAATACTCAGAACTACAAGAGCCAGGAAGTTCAAAGCGTTCCCCTAGTGATGGGACTAGTTTTCAAGGTGATGTTGAGGTTACTCCTGACACAGCGCATCTCTTCGTGCAACTGGAAGATGCTGAAGCTACTCTGGGAATTTTTCAGAAGGTTTCTTTCCAACAGCACAGATGACAGTACTTAGAGGTCACTTTGAGATGAAACATACACAGAACTGATGGAATAAAGAAAAAGGGTTGGGGTATGACAAAAATGGTCCTATGTTACGAGTGATGGTTCATCTTCATGAACTCAGATATAATCTCACAGAGTTTGGTTTGTTGTCCACTTCCTGTGGCAAGTTAAATCTATCTGGTTGTGGTTCTTGCTTTCAGACACAGAGAGAAGACAAAAGGGAAAGTATAAGCCAGGGTGCCACAGTGCAAAATACCATCCAGGCTACTAAACTGGGCAAGGAAGGCTTTTAGCATTTGTCAGTCATTCTCAAGATGAAGAGAGCAGAAAAGAGGATACGCTGGAGGGTATTTATCTTTGTAGTAGAGTAGTAAATTAGTCTCATGAACTGGCACAAACCCTGTCAAGGGAATCCTCTAATCCCGCCTACGTGCCTGTCTGCAGCTGGTTTCTAATTACTGTTTTGTGGTTGTTTTTTAACTGGAGTCCAGGAGTATGACCCTCTACTTTTACTAGAGGTAAAGCGGAAGCATAAAATGCAATTTTCTGTCTCCACCATTGACGCAATGTCTCAGGTAGGGCATAGGAACATGCACCAAAACCTGGAGGTTGGGGGATTTATCCCTTTGTTTTCCTGTGAGGCTCGCATTTGTTGTATATATCAAAACTTTAATATGCTTTAATAAGGTGGCTGATTTAGTTACAACACCTTTCTTGGGCTCCAGAGGCATGAGTTCATACCCAGTCAACTCAGCTGTAAATAGGAAAATTATTTCTGGAAGCCAAAGGTGGCCAGATGTGATAAAAAGGCTTCAGCTGTTTATATGCTATCAGATACAGAAATTAATCTACCTTAATCATGCTGGCTAAGGCATGATTGACCTGTCCTCCTCTATGTTGCAAGGCTGGGACAATGCAAAGCTTCCTGCTGGTCTACTAGGGTACAGTATTTCCCAAAGGCTGTGCTTCAAGGACCCACCTGATTTTTGTTACCAGCGAAAAACATATCAGATACAGCTTGATGGCCTCTTGCTCTTTTCAGGATCACGAGAGTCTCGATTCAATACATTCTCCTGTCAGAACATGTTCCAATCAGCAACCCCTGTTTATGGATGAACCATCCTCCGTCCTGCCCACTTGCTGGCAAAGTTCTTGGGCTTTGGGCCATGATCGTTTGTCATCATCATCCAGAATATGACAGAGTCGGGTGAGAGAAGTAAAGTGGGCATCTCTGCTTCACCTGTATTTTATCATAGCAGCAATTCAACTACCTGCTACTGTCTTGACATTCATACCCTGCAACTCACTGTTCCCTTCCTACAGACAGTGGTGTTTTAATGAGCAAAAACTGGGAATGTCATTTCAGAATAACAGACAGGATCCAACTTGAGTGTAGGTACTGAGAGCAATTTAAATATGGTTTTTAGGGTCTTTCAGAGGCCCAAAAAGGTAGTGCTTGTGATTCATCCATTCCCTGTCATTTAACCAACAGTATAATGGGAATTAGCACCGTGTAAGATTCAGAAGTGAGCTGCAATCCCTCAGTAACAGGTTAACTGCAGGTACTGAACAGCAAGTCACCAATTTTCCATAGAATCAAGATCATTTTGATTGATGATACTGAAGCAGGGATTAGTATTGCCTTATCCTGTGAAGACAGTGTAAAAGAGAAGGTGTTTACATGTCAGGAGGGCAAATAAATTTGCTGAGGGGGAAAATAAGGAAGAGCAAGCAAAAATTTTCCTGGGGAGGAGAACCATATAGAATTGCACCAGCCTTCCAGGGAAGCACAATGGAGAGTATGGGACTGCAATACATTATCCTGGCACTTCTCTGTACAGAAGGTAAATAAACCTTCTTTTCATTAATAACCTCTTTACTTCTGTAGAATTGGCCAGGTGGTCTAGTAGTAGTACACAGAAGCACAGGATCCTCCTGTCCCTCCCACCCTTTTACTTGGAAGGCAGAGAGTAAGGCAAGCAGCCCAAGCACTCCCTTGATATCATCACGGCTGGGTCATCCAGTATTCAGAGAAGCAAAGATCTGAATCCTCTTTTTCTTCATTGTTCAGCTGATAATAACATAATAAAACAAAATGAATAAAAGCTGGGACAACAATAGTTTCCCTATCACAAAATGCTGAATTCCAGTCATGGTGGGAATATTCAGAGCTAGATTCCTTATGTTAGCATTTCAGCGTGTTCCCTCAGTGACAAAAAGGAAAGCAGAAATAAAAGGGGAAAAAGAAATCCAGAATAAAGCCTCAGCTTATTCTATGGAGTGATAGTCACAGGTCAGAGAGAAAAAGGGTGTTTTGCACTCTTTGAGCCACAGAGCACAGGGGTGTGCGTGTGTGTGTTAAGCCACTGAATAAGGAGAAAACAAGTTATGAAGATAAAGAAGCAAGATATTTCCTTGGCAAGTTTTTTTTTTTTTTTGTCTAATCACAAGGGGTGATTTTCGTAAACACAGACTGCAAAGGCCTTGTTGGTCTAGGTTGATAACTCAGCTACACTTAAGCCAATGGCAAATATCCCATTGACACCCCCATGGCCAATCTACTGTTACCAAGTCCTGAAATGCTGTGTCCCACTGACTCATAATCCAGCAAAAGAGCAGAAAGAACTAGTAATATTAATAGCCACTGAAACCGAACACAAGAGAGAGAACGTGGAGTGAGTTGTGCTATGTTTCATGATTCACATCTATGGCTTTCCTGCATGAACTATCTGTCAGGCAGAAGGCTTGTCCTTGTCTTCAAAATGTCCTTGCTTTCTGTAGCCATCACCTTCAAGCCCCTGGAGTAAATGAACCAAGAATGTCATTTCACTCACTCTCCTCTCAAACATCATGGTACTATTTAGAATTTGTTAGTGATTGAAAGGTGATGAATAATTCTCCCACCCAGCAGATTCCAGGATTTGTCTTCAGTTTGGATACATAAGCACCAGATACTCAGCTTTTGCAAAAGAGCACAATTCCAGTGTTGGTAACTCCAGGAATTCCAAAATCACGACCAACAATCACACAGTGACAAAATCATGAGACAGGCTGAGATAGACCCATCTTTTCAAGCTATCCCCTGAATCATCAGATTGGTTTTTTAACTTTTAAATGAAAGCTAAGGTTTTATTGTAAATGCATGACTCTGGGAGCTAGGACTTTGGGAGGAATATCAAATATTGTAAAAATGTTAGCAATGAGATCCAGAATCATTCCACTGCAGTAACAGCATGGGAGCTGGAATTTCACTTCTCAATTAAATTGATTTGTAAAACAATGTTATTATTTGGGTTTACACACACAGGTAAGAAAACCTCAGTTTACCTTCCCATGTTTTTTTATCTGCTTTCTAAATCTGCAACTGCACACTGAATCTGGAAATAGTTGCTTGATGAGATGTTTGCTCTTTGGCAGAAATATCATCCATGCTAAGTGGGTACGATATGAAACAGAGCATAAATCAGGTCTGAAAAAATCCAAATAATCAGAGCACCGTTCCCAGACTCACCCATTCCTGTTCTCTGTCTGTTCCATCTGTCTCCTTTGGAGAAACATCCACACCCCACTGAATGCCCCAGAGATCTGAATTCAGGTCCTATGAAGAGCAACAACCTCTTGCTCCTCTTTCGATGGCTGTTTATTGCAGTTCAGGGATATCTAAGCACGAAGTCACTCTCATTTTCCCCCTGAATCAGTCACAATATTCCAGGTCCTGGGACAGGCACAGCTGTAAACATGTAAGACTTGACAGCTGCAGGTTCTTACCCTTCCTCATGTCTCTTCTTACTCAATATTTAACCACTGTTCTGCATTTGTTACACTGATTTGATTGTACAAAACCCAGAAGTGTTTCCTACTATTGAAGGGTTCTTTGATCCCATTTTTGTTCCCACAGAAGATACTTTCCATAAGGGAGCTGCAGGGTGAGACGTGCTGGGACAGCATATATGTACAGTGTGCAGCTGTTATATGTCTGCAGCAATACATATATATATAAATATACTTTCCACAGGGTGGTTTGTGTTTGACCCGAGATGCAGTATAGAGTGCCAGTCTCATGGAATAAAGTTCAATGCTAACACTGAGCTTGGGAACACAAGATGAAACACATTTATCTACATTAGTAGTACAGACTCACGAGAGATCTAGAGAGTCCCTGGTACAGAGTCAGTCCGTGGGAGAATATCAGGGCTCTTCTGTGCTTCATCCTCTGGGTCTTTAGGGCAACTGCTCTGGAATACGACAGATCCCAGGACTTGAGTTTTAGGCTTTGCCTCTCTGTAAACCACACCGCTATCCCTATTTTCTGTTTGCTGTGATTAGAGAGGCATATTCCCTAGGTGTCAGAGGCAAGACATGCTAGGATTTTAGATTTTTGTGCAAGGTTTAAAATATGCACTTTTCCCGAACCCTTTGGACTCTTAAAGCCAACACAACACTAACAAATTCTGTCCGGTTCTCTGCTCACAAAGTGCATGGGGACTGCTGTCCTCTCCTGAGTGGAGTCTGAGACTGGTACTGCATGCAGCTAGTCCTTGCAGGCTCTGAAATACATGGCCATGACTGTTCTGCAGGTTGTTGCTGGTTCCTCAGCACACATGGGTACAGCCCTGATCTCACTCATGCACTAATGTAGCCATACCACCCTGCCTGCCTTTTCCTGTGCTATGACCTGACCACCAGATTTGTGCCATGCAACATAAAAGGGGGAAAAATTAGTGAACCTAAACAGAGTTGCAAGATTTAGCAGCAGAGCTGGATTTTAACAACATAATGAGGTCCACAGGTCATAAAAATCTATAGGATCTGATTCCTGTGGTGCTAATGGAGACAATACAGAGTAAACAACACAAGCTTCTGTAGTCTGGGGGCTTCTAAATCCCTCTGTGCTGTCCATCAGTGAGACGACGCGTGACATCAGTATTGGTTTTTAAACAACCTATAATCAAGCAGCTCTGTAACTTCTGACTAATGACAAAGTCAAATTACATCTTTAGTTCTGAATTGGCACTTACTCACCAGGAGGTACATGAAAAACTTCTCTCTCAGATCTGAAGAAACTCGAAGCTGATGAACAGGAAAATAAATGATGAGGGAAGGGAATGCAATCCTGACATTTTCAGGGGTGACTGACGAAATACTTAATGGCAAAGGATCTCAGGAGGCTAATAGTACATTCTATTTTATTTAATTTTCATATAACAATTGAATTGTGCAACTGACACTTGAAAATCCTCAACCTTTTGAAAACAAAGCAGAAATTCAAGCATCATTTAGTCAATCTACAAGTCAAAGGCATTAAAAGATCAGTTGAAGTTTTCTTTACTTTTCTTCCAGCACAAACTGTAGGAGACAATAGAAGATGAAAGCTCTAAACTGTATTCAGTTTTGCCACTATTTACTATATTATTCCTGACAGTGTATCAGGGAAGACCTTATGGCCTGTGAATAGGATGGAGAATTTGTTTTAAGAAAAAAGTCTTTTCACTTCTCAACCACTGCCTGCCATCCAACCTCTATTAGAGGACACCTGGATGGCAGCACTTTATTAGTCTAAGATTACACCTAGCCTAGAGTGAAAGAATTAGAAAAGCTTGCTCTGGAGAATTGGATGCTATTATAATTCTGTTTTCTCAGTCCTGGCTGTTAGTAGGCAAGTGTCCAAATCCAAGTTGACGCTAATTGGCAGCCACTGAGTGGTCAAGGTTTGAATGGACATTGTCTCCGAACTGCTCACCCAACGGGGGACAAGTCACGACAACAAAGCTGTGGCTCAGACACTGCTCAGGGTACATTTTATTCTGTGCACAAAGATCCAGAGAACCGAGCATCACTGACTAGCTCTTGGCCTTTTTTCACGCAGCGAGGACCCTGCTCGCCTTGCCCAACGCTGGCATGTGCATGGTGCCACCCTCCCAAGAGCGGAGAGGAAACACAGGACTAGCTGTGAGGATCTAACTAATCCCCAGTAGTTTCAAGGGAATGGCTTCTGTGATTTCTTCTATATAAGCACACTCTGATTATTTTTATTTATTTTACAATACGATATCTCCACGCTTAGGAGCTTTAAAGGCCAGAAGGAAAGTGAGGTCATCTACTCCATCCTCCTATATCTCACAGACCAAAGGTTTTCACCTAGTTTCTCTGTAGTGCCTCACTGCTACATAGGAAACAGACAGCCTTATGCTGAATACCTTAAAGAACAGACAATTCACCACTCCACTTGGTTATTTTTTCTCATGGTTAATTACAGACCTTGTTAAAAAAAAAACCAAAACACCAGTTTTATTTCTACTTTGAACGTGCCTGACTTGAACTGCCAGCCACTACCTGTTTAGATGTTCCTGCATATTGAACAAAATACTTTATCACCAGGCTTAGCAGCACTATTTAAAAATTACTCCTACTTGCTACCAGATACATCCACCATTGATATTAATCATGACAGCAACATCACTGAATATTACACTCCTGGAAGAAAAGAACATATTCTTAATGTTCTGTGGGAGGCAAGATGGTCCCCGAAGGACCTGGGGCATATGATATTTTCCCCCTTTTGCCAGATACTCTGGTAGTCAACAAAAAAGGTTAGGAAATGTTTCTGAACTACAGAGATAACCAGGTGTCTGCAATAGAAGGGCACTGCTTTCTGTGGCCATTTGAAGAGGACATCATGCTTCCATAGAGGCACTAAGCAAATACTAACATGTCAATAGCTCCTCACTACAGTCTTGCATAGTACAGAAGGATTTGGCTCGTTGTACAGAAGATGAGAGAAGTGAAATAATTTCTCCACCCCACACAATGGTTCAGCGGCTCAAGGTTTAGACATGCTGAACTTGATTTATATGGCTCTGGAAGCTGAAGAAGTTGTTGGTATAAGTAAGAAGAAGGTCCATAATAACTCTACTTTGATTTTACACCTAGCTCTGTTACACACCGGGTCCATCAACTATTGGTTCCAGCCTCAGTCCTGACAGGATACTACTGACAAGGTTTCTTCCTATTAGCATTAGTACTACTTCATTTACAGGACACCACACAGTTATAATGAAGCCTGTAGGCAGAGCTTTAGCTGGTCAAAACTTATGAAACATCACGGACTAGCACAACCAAATGGACGCAGAGAAAAGCTACTGTCCTAAAGCCCAAGTTGTATCCACCGCTGGAAAGAATGAGTTAATGACAACGTGGGATGGGGCCTACCGATAGCAAAGTTTGTACGCTGTTAAAGCTACTTCATTTTCTTTTCTCTGACAGCATGTTGTTCCAAGGCAACAAATCTCTATAATGATGAACCAAAAAAGGTTACATTAATAAATTAGCATGCAGATCTCCCTCTAACCACCACCCCCCCCAAAAAAAAGAGAGAGAGAGAGAGAGCCAGAAACAGAGTCTGACACTGGCTCTTTACTATTTTTAGCAGACTTTGGCAAGGCACTTGCATTCCATTTAAAGTGAGCCAGAAGTTGCAGCAAACAGGAATTGTTATTGTTTATCCATTTTTACACTCAGCCTAACATTGCTGATTCCCTAAACCTAGATTTGTTTCACCTCTTGCCTTAACACAACATTGGAAAGCAGTAGATACGCTGCACTTAAATGAAGAAATAAAGAAAAGACTGAGTGGGATTTGGGTATTTAGAATCCTTTCATATTTTTCATCAGTGACTTCAGCCAGAAAGTTCTCTGAGAAGTTTATTTAGTTGTTTTTCATTAAAGGAAAGCAGCATTAATTCACTGAGAAAAATTCTAGATTGTGGGCATGCCCACTCACTCATGCTTAACTGCAAAATAGCAATTGCTGTCTTTAGCACAACAGTTTTGGTCTTAAAAACTAGCCAGCATTGAAACTGATAGTGAAACTGCTGTACCTAGCCAGCTGTGAGCTGCCCAGCAGCAGTCAGGGCGGCAGCGAGCCTCATGCTTGATGCCCAGGTTGTACCTGGAATTGGAATCAGAGGTTCAGTTGCTGGAATACGAAGAGCAAGCTCCTTTGGTACATTCTGCATTGCCTTTGGGTATTCTGACTCAGTCTCACTTCCCTGCGAACTACTAGCTGCTCTGACATGCACCAGACAGCCTGGGTCTTGGGGGACTGCTCCCAAGTCAAAGACAACCAGAGCGATAACTGCAACGCCTCTCGCCCGGCACACCTCCTACTTCTTCCGTGACAGCAGCGTGTCATCGGTGCCACTCAGGGTAGGAGCTGGTGCCACGATGGCAAGACGACACTGCTCTGCGTTTCGCAGCAGAGACCAACATTCAGCAGAAGCAGAATGAGCACGTCATTAATCACACTGCACTATTTGTATCTCTGGTTCAGGCAATATTTTGATACATTCTCACACAGGCAAAAACACCCTGAGAATTCCTCTCTGGCTTTTGCAGCTTGAAAGCATTTACTGCGCTCACTGTAGCGTTGTTTGGCAAAGATGGGAAGAAAAAGACTCAAACTGAAGTTCAGCAGCTCTCAGAATTAAATTAGGAGGCCCTCTGATTATATTATTAGCTTTTCCAGAGTTAGTGGAGGTCTAACAAACAGATTGATCCCTGTAAAGCTTAGGAGCTGCTTGCAGAAAATAGGTAAACTGTAGAGGATGACTAATGTATAGACAAAATCTTCCACGGCATTTCTTCCAGCATGCACATGCTTATGATTTTTCTGGGGGGATGCAGGAAGAGAAGCATAGGTCAGTGCTAAAAGACCTATTTATTATACACCTGACTATAAAGTCCAAAACAAACCAATTATGTTTTCTGGGAAATTATTTCACTTCCTGTGCCCATGATATGCTGCCCAAACTAATTACTGACAGTGGAAGATAGAATCACTTTTTTTTCCCCCTTTTTTTTAATGGAGGAAAGCAAGTAACAGCCTTTCCCTTGACAACACATGGGAAATATTTTTCTCTTTTTCTCATTCTAGATCCATTTTGCGAGACTGGTCTTACCCCAGCATCCCATGGAGTTTGGTTTTCTGTTTCATTCACATTCAGACAATATTGTTTTTATTTCCAAGCAAAGAAAAGTACCAACGACAGAATTAGAGGATCTTGTTACAATGGTTGGTTTCCACTGTCATTCAGGAAAAGCAACATATTTCTAAACAATTCTCCGTAAGCAGCAGCGTTGATTCTTTGATACCCTAAAAATGTCTCTGTGGCTTTATAGTAACATCTCTCCATGAGTAAATCTTTTAAGGATTTACTGACATCCTATTCAAATAATTTAAACTGAAGAACTTGCTTATAAAAGCAGTAAGGTGCTCAAATTGTATTTAAACAAAAAAAAACAAAGGTTTCGCATTAGGGAAAATGTTCCCAAGATTTTAAATCAGCAGATATCTTGCACAATTAAATCCTGTTATCAATCATACATCATAATCTACTTTAAAAAAGGCTGTTAGTAATGCTATTTCATTTTCAGTTGGCACAGTCACTTGAAGTTGACTTTTTTTTGTGCCAGTGAGGAATTAATAAGTGCACAATCAACAGCTCTGTCACTGATTTGCTGAATAACCTTTGTCAAACAATTTCTAATTTTTTTTGGATGTTATCCTGCCTTCTATAGAATAAAACGGCCCACAGTACTTCCTTTAGTAAGGAGCCATCTCAGTTCTTGCTCTTTGAATGGTCTCTGAGAAATAAGCTTGCAAGTACATATCAGTTTCCTGTATATTCCAGTTTCAGCCCCTCTCCAGTGTTCACTGAAGAAGGAACCATTGCTTTAATTTCACTGAATTTTAGATGCATTCAATGAGAAAGAAAAATGTGTAAAGTTTTTTTTTTTTCCAAAAAGCTTCAAGGGAAAATGAGCACCCAATACTTTATCATTTTTAAGACTTAGTTGGAATGTAGTCAACTCAGTAATCCACTTACTCAGACTTCTGAAATGGTGCGGTTTTCTTGCTCTTTGAAGCCCCTTTTGATGACCTCCATGTCACAATCGTTATTTGGCTAACTAATCTTGAATTACAAGTCCTAGAGGAAGCAATTTTCCTTTATCACTCGATATCAGTCCTCTTGCCTCTCTGGCTGTAAACGAGAGAATACAATGCTTGTAGAACGAAGTAGATGTCTTGAATCTTGAATCGATCTCTGATACAACATCCATGTAATTCTACAACATTATACATTCTGAAAGACTTGTTCCTGAAGGAATTAGGCTTTGAGTCATACATTTTCCAAGACAGAACAGAATCTTATTTATTTTTTTTCCAGTGTTTAAGTTTCTTTGGTTACCTGCAATTTCTCACTGCCTCTGCCTTAACACTCTGTATATTTTCCATTTTAGGTTCTTTCTTTCCTGCAATCAAACCCCCGGACACGCTTTTTAAAATAACATTTTGGCTTGGATATTTAAACAGCTGCATCAACCCCATAATCTATCCGTGCTCAAGTCAAGAGTTTAAGAAAGCGTTCCAAAATGTCCTGAGAGCGCAGTGCCTCCCAAGGAAGCATGCAGCAAAGAAGCAATCCCCAAGTTTCAACCTTAACCATCCTGCTAGCCAAAGCATGGAAAGTGGCAAAGGTGTGGTCCGTATCCCCGTAGGCTCGGGTGAAACCTTCTATAAGATTTCCAAGTCCGATGGGGTCTGCGAATGGAAGATATTCTCCACTGTGCAAAGCATGCCTACAAAAAATGCAGTTTCTAAAGACAATTCTAGCTGTACTACTGCCAAAGTGAAAAGCAAAGGTTTCCTCCAGGAATGCTGCTGTGCAGGCACTTCAGGAAACATTGTGCACGAAAACTGTAAAGTGCCAACCATTAAAATACATACCATCTCCCTCAGCGAAAACGGAGAGGATGTCTAAAGGACTGAACACGCCTACTAGCATAGGCCGGCAAACTTGTGGCTCTGCTAATGGGAGGTTGCTCTTTTTATTGGGAAGCAGAAGTAGATGCTACAACGGTTGAAGGGATTTGGGTGAAACAAATAGCATACTGTAAAAAAGTGCCAAGTCGTTTGAGGAGTGATGTCTTTGAGTGCTGGTAGCCTGAACAAAGCCCCTTAAAGACAGTGAATGGCTTCAGTGGATGGTGAGCACCCTATGCTCTTCCATGAGACTGGCCTCTGCAAGCGATTTGCCTGGTATTTAAAGGCCTTATTTTTCACTGTATTCCCTTGTTTTAAAGTCCAACTGCTCTAATTTAGGTGCAGTGGTGGAGAAAGAGCAAACTACAAAGACCCCATATTGAATTCAGCATGAATACTTTCAGACAGCTCCCAGTTTAGAGCCACTTCTGTGACTTTTTTTTTTTTTTTAAAAAAAGACAAATATTGATTTAACAGCCAGGAGAACTGAGGTCGGGAGGCTCAGGTCTTGGGACAGTGTTTACAGATCTCTGCTTGCTTTTTGTTAAGGGACGGTGGACAAGAATGTGTTTCTACCAAGTCTTGCCTCTTTTGTTCATCTCCAGGTCCTGGTTTGGCGAGGTCTTACACCCCTTGCTGAAGAGACCAGGCAGCTCTTTGTATTACACCTTCAGCTGGGCAGCCCCAGTGGTCCTCATTCTTGAGCTGTGCCAGGTGGGGATCAGTATTCAGTAATGCCCACAAGGCTGCTTGTCCTCAGCCTGTCTGGAAAGGCAGTAACCTCAAACCACAGGGCACAGCAAAACACTCTCTCAGCTCATGCCCTGCTTGGAGTCGCTCTAAGTTTCCCTTGGTGCTGTGTATTTCAGTAAATTCCATTGCTAAGAGAAACTTGATCCAAGTAGCTGCACTCCACCTAGCTTCAGAGACAAAATAGAACTTTTCTTTTTTGTACAACCAACCCCTTGAAATCCCCAACCAAAACTAGATGAAAATTTGCATGCATCCTAGGTTTCTTTGGAAGGTCTCTGCACTTCTCTGTGGGTCTGATAAAATTCAAAGCCAGGTAAGGCATCATCATATAAGGCTTGAAGAGGTCACTTCCACTCATCCATTTGTTTTCCTTGTTCCAAGTCCAGCAGGGAACTGCTTAAAACTGCTCAGAAACTCATTGCCCAGGTGCTTGCAGTAGTCAGATCCTAAAGTACCGCAGTGCCACAGTCACTGGAAATGCAGCAGACGTTTTGCTGCCTCCCTGCCCAGTGTCATGACACATTCCTCTTCAGACTCTTTCAGTGCAAAGTACCCTGAGCCTTCTAAGAGACCCTGGGTACCATGAAGTCAGGAACTTTATAGTTGTTCAGAGGAGTGGGAGTTAAGCACGTTAAATGACTTAAGGACATACATCCTCATGAGAAAGGGCCTTCCTTTGGGAATGCGGGAGAAACGCATTTGGAAGCATGCTATATTTTAATATAGCTAATCCAAATAAATAAATAAATAAGCTGTTCAGCATCTGGAAGAAATAGTGGGAGGAATTCTCTGTACAATATTAGAAATAGGCAGCTCTTGACATAACTCCTCCTGAGCCTGCCAAGTAAGAATGCAGCTTCCTTGAAACAACACATAAGCCCTTACTCACGTCTCAGATTCTGTGCTGAATATATACTGGCTTGAAAAGGCAACGGGTTTAAGATAAGTTTAACTTTTACAGGGTAAGACCTTGGAAGGACACCTTGATAATATTGATGAAGAATCATTGTTTATTCATCTCTCATTCAGTATTAAGTCTCCAGCATCAAGAGAATTTCAGTCTTCTGTGTGTTTCATTTATGCATGAATGAGGCTTCTTTCTCCTGCAAATACATTTGCAGCTAGAACATTACCAGAAAATTTGCAAAAAGTAAAATTCAATTCTTACAAGTTCTTACAATACTGTTGCTTTGCACAATCCTGGAAGCAGAAAGCAACCTCAAGCGTAAATGCACTTCCCATCAATCCAAAGGCTGTTTTACATGGCCAGGATGCTAACAAGGCACCACCATTATAAATAAGCGTTGAGCTCAAAGTGAAAGAAGAAAGCAGATGGACCTTAGTCTGTGTTTCATGTAAACAGTTCACAGAGGCAGGACAGCTAGTCTTCCCTCCTGCATTTGGCCCTGTTCCCAGCTCATTAAAATTATTGTGTAATAGTATTACATACGTAGAAAATCTAGTACAAAGGTCCCATATCATTCTACCTGTAAATTTTCCTTGCTGCCTCAGATACACATCTCATAGGTGTTTTCAGGTGCTAATAAGTCCTATCAAGCAGAGGACTTTCTTCTCCAAGCCTTCAAATAAATGAGCATACAGTGCTAGGGAATATGAAGCTAACATTCCTCAACCCAGCCTGCAGTGGTCCTGAAGACACTGAGAAGAGACTTGAGTTTGGATGCACAGGGCTGTTCAGACCATTCAGTTTTTGTTGTGTTTGGTGTGCCAGTAAATGGCACCTTCTAGCTCTAGCTCTTCTACTTCGAAGAATGAAATACCTAGCTCAGCTGATTAGCTTAGGCAAATACATTTATTTGTTCTCTCACATGAATGCTGGGTAAGAAAGCTACAGAATGTCCCAAACAGGTTAAAGAAGAGTCTTAGAAAAGACTTCAAATACAATCCTAGACTCAAACCTTTATTTATTTCCAAAAACATGTATTCACAGACAGCAAATCTGTGGCAAATCTATCCCATTTTTATTTAAAATAAGAAACCTACCTCACCCTTTATGCTTTTCTTCGCGTTTTTCAATAAAGCCCAGGATTTGAAACCAGGAGTGTTGAAATACCAGGAAAAAAATATTCTCATGGTATTTCAAGCCAAGACCAGAAGCAGAAAAGCTGGAAATCTCATAAGAAAGTCACATGAGACTCGTAGCCAAGGTTTTCAGTCTCACGGGGTTCAAATACGTGGAACACTTATTTGAACAAAACCTGAACTCTGAAACATTTGAAAACACCCATTAAATGGAGCAAGGATAGAAAGATTTAGTACCTCCACTGCAGACACTTGCTGCCCAACCCCATTTGTACACCTATTTTATAACTTGGACCAACAAGGTCACTTGTGCCATCTCTCCTTTTAAGCTGGGAGATTTACACAGCAGCTCTCCAGTAATTTTAGATTTGTTGAGGCTTCATGGTATCAGGCAAGAGGTTGTTGTGGAGCTACACATGGAGCAAATGGTTTAGTCGTTTAATTTCAGAGCGATTCCATAGCAGCAATATAATTTGAATCTGAACTGAGCATAAAGTCAGCGTGCTGGTGGCACTGTCGGAATAGACAGGCAGGGATAGTCACCTTTGTAGCACAGTGCTCCTGCCTTTGAGAGCCAGAGGACAGAATAATGAAGTCTTGGTCTCATCTTCATCCTTTTTGTCTGTCATCAAACATGCTAAAGAACCTCTTTTTGTCCAGTGACTCTGAAAAGCACTCGGACCTCAACATCAGGCGAGCCTGGTCCTAACCACACCTCTGTTGCTGTCACACTTGCCAGCAAAAACAAACACATAATTTGTCTGGCTCAGAGAATTTCTGCATGAAAACTGCCCTGTTCCCTTGTCGAAAGCAGGGTCACAGGCACTTGTCATCTTGATGGACATTTGGACTGGCAAGTTTCAAAAGCTATAGAAGGAGCTCTAGGGGAAAAAAAAAAGTGCAGCTTTAAACAGCCCATATTTTTCTGTTATTTAAAGTGAACTTGGCACTGGTAGAAGAGCTACAGCCACAGAATCTGAAGGTATGTCTATCTAACTAAAAAGCACTAGCAGCCCAAGAGATTCCCTGCAGGCTTGCCATCTATCACTGTATGTAAAGTCTTTCTACAGTCAGAACTGTTGCGTGAAGTACTGCAAGGACACAGAACAAGAGATAGCCAGGGAATTTAGAAGACAAGCAGAAGGCGATCAGATCACAGTGGAACGTAACAATTTTTCTTCAAAGTCACATCCACTGGACCACACTGACCTGTTAATTGATGTGTCCTGACTGAAATCCTTGAGTATATAGCATCTCACTGTATGCCGTATTCCAGTTTCCACAGTTAATGTTCATTCAGATTTACTGTATTATGTTTTTGAGGCTTCACATACTGTAAGATTATTCATGTCCCACATACAGTCAGGTTTGCCCATTACCCAAATAAACGTCTCCTCATTTTTATGATTTTCACTCTGCCAAGTCCAAGGATAAATTATACATTGTGTAAAGTAGTATTTTGCTTTGCCAGGTTTTGATGTCTTGAAAGTCCATATCATTGAAAAGAGGAAAGATTGAGCTTGGAATATTTCTTGCTCTTCTACTCAGACTCAGCAAGCAGGTTTCACAAACCTTCTTCAGTCTTGCAAAATTCCCCTGCTTGATTTCTTCAGTTTTCTGAAAGGTAACGAGTGGAGTATCATATACCAATTGAAGTCAGTTTAAAAAAAATATATATCTTACTGCTTTACTGAAGTGGAAGTTGCTTGTCCAAGGCATCCCTGTTAGTTTGATGTTAACTAAAGTTTGTCTGAATAGATTTTTAAGAACTCCAGTTTAAGATAAAGCTACTGAGACAGAGTGACGCAGTGATTCCCTCAAGGAAGATTTCAGCTGTCCCATACTGAATCCATGCTTGGTAGTTAACTCTATATCCTACTTAGAGGTGCCTTTATCCTCCTTCCTGTCTTAATACTGTTTGGATAAGTAAGACAATGCTGAAAACCAACTCTATAGGACAGGCTGTAGACACCAGTTATTTCTGGATGATTGCTTCCATCAACAGTGCCCAAAAGGAAAGCCAGTCTCCAAGATGTTGCACTAAGCTCAAAGCCTATTTGGGACCTCCACAACACAGAGTCATTGTTTGCTAAAAGGAAAAGGCACCTAATAGCTCACAAGAAAACTGTTGTAATGAGGCAGCTTCGCACACCCTGCTCTCTATCTGCATTACTCATGCCTACTTCCAGTCATCCTTCTGCTCAGAGCTCGTTAAGTCTCACTAGCATATCAGCCTTGAAGTTGTTTCCCAAGAAGCCCAGGAGTCAACTAACACTTTCTATGAATGAATCCATCCAATAGTTACTCTGTTTCTTGCCTAATTATAGTGAGACTCACATGGAAGGGTGGACCCTCTGGCCAGACTAATCCTATCTTTTCCTATCACTGCACTAAACTAAGCCTACCCCATCTATAAACATAACCTAATACTTTTTGAAGGTATTCACAAGCAGATTGTTTAATATATGACAGTATTATGAAAATCCAAGGCACTACAAGAGAGTTTCTGGTCCATCAAAATAAAGATCTTCCACCCAGCTCAATAAATGTAATTGAATCACATATTTCCCAGGAGGAGATTAAGCATTTGTATTAGGGATTCAAGGA
This sequence comes from Chauna torquata, assembly GCA_013399475.1. Taxonomy (NCBI): domain Eukaryota; kingdom Metazoa; phylum Chordata; class Aves; order Anseriformes; family Anhimidae; genus Chauna; species Chauna torquata. The sequence goes on along the minus strand of VXAL01008542.1, from coordinate 151,188 downwards.
AAATGTCATGCCTTCTACACACAGCATGCTGCATATTTCTCATACTGGCAGCGAAGAAGAAAAATAGCAAGTATGAACTAAGAGGAAATGAATTGCTAAAGAGAAGAGCTATGTATTGTGAGCAAATATCACATAAGAAATAACATGTCTGTTAGTTCCATGACATGCTCAAAGGTCTAGTTAATGTAGATTACTATCTGTTATACTGAGCTTAAATCCAGCCTGAAAAACATCCTCTCCTTAAGCATCGCAATACCTTCACATCTTTAGAGTCATAACGTCCAAGTGTTTGTACTGAAAAGCAAAACTGATTTTCCAGCACTCCACAAGTCAGACAAAATGACAAGACCTTCTTGTATTGATCTGCATTTCTACTGTCAAAACTTGGTCCTTTTTCTGAGAGAGAAAAAAAAAAGAAACAAATCTAGCCTGCATTTCAGCAGATTTCCACTTAGAAAGCAATTCCACTCAGCTAATAATCACAGCATCACTGTTTTGTGGTACGATACCTTTGCTAAATAACGTTAAATACTTGGTTGTACTTATATTACAACTGTGGCAGTCGTATGCAAGCTGGTGTGTTTTTGTTTGTTTAGCCAGCCTTTGGTTGCAAAAAATGTTTTATTTTTCTTCTGTCTGCAGCAGCATTTTGCCTGCATGTTCTACAAGTTTGGCTGCCAATGGTTTCTAAAGACATTTCTTGAAACGGGCACTGCATTTTCTGAACATGGTATTCTGATGTCATTGAATTTTCTACTTGCTGTTTTTATAGGCCTGTTGTTTATTATGCAACATGTTTGAACAGTCATACTGGTCATTTCCTTGAACAAAATTGAATGTATATGAAATATTGCTCAGTGAACAAATAAATTATTGGGGGGGAACGTGCACTTTGTGACATGTGAGCTACAAGTCTGTCTGCTTGTCTACCCCTCCGGCCCCTTCCTCTCCAATATATTTATACACCTGATCTTTCCCGTACTACAAATCCATCAGGTAGATTCCTACTGATTCTGATGATCTCAGTGGTTTTAGTGGGAGTAAGGTAAAAGGAGAATAAAGGAATCACGCTTGTATTTCTTCTGTAAAAAGTTAGAGTTCCTAAACAATTTGAAAGGAGATTGGTCCTTACCATGCTTATTCAGTTTGCTTACAGTAAAACATCAGGTCCCAGATGAAATCCAGTCCATTCTGCTGTATCCCTTATAAACAAACACTAAGAACAATCTCTGTCAACACAAGAATGTAAATCCTCTTTGGGAAAGACAGTGCTGAATGACTATTTTCCATGATTTATAAAGGGAAAACAGAGAAGGAAAGATTTCCAAAGCAGCTGATACACTAGGAACTTAGAAAGCCCTGGCTGCAGTTGTCACTGGTGAAACCCTTGACAATTTCATCCTAGGTCTCAGGGAAACTCTGGAGAAAAACTAAGAGGAAAAAAAACAACATTTGCTCTCCTGCTTCTTCTACAGGCCTGTTCTTCCTCAGGCTTAGAATAAGCATTTGCCCTGTATTACTTTCTATTGCAGGAGAGCCTAGGAGCTTCAGCTGAGGACCAAGTTTGGGTCCTTAAATGATACAGACCTTGCTCTAAAGAATTCCCATCTAAATTTATGGATGGACATGAAAATATTGCAACTATAAATAAGAACTTACAGCATCAGAATACCTTTGTGATCAGTACATTTACTTCCAGATAATGGAAGTAAAGTTATTTTCAATCAATGGTAGAATAATTTTGCAGGAAATGTGCATTTTTTCCTAGCTGTGTAAAATAAATCCAGTTAGGATTACTAATGAAGATTGACGTAGTCCTACATAAAATGGTTAGGGCTCCTGTTACAGAACACATGCCTTTGCTGTGAAGCTGGCAGCAAATCTGCCAGGTAAGGACAGGAAGGAATTACATTTTCTGACATACTGGATGAGGACCGTATTTCCTAACTTGGTCATGATTTTCTGACCTTCGGCAAGTCTAAGCACTTGCACTGTGTTTAAATTCCCCTCTGCGCAATTGATGTGACATATCCCAACTGTCCCAGGAATGCTGAGCTTCATAAAATACCATCAATGATTTTGAAAAGCTGACATATGTCAGGAAAAAAATAAAACTTGTTGGCGCATTTGTTTCATTTCATTACAACTACATGAATTAGGCAAATGCTGCCAGCACTTTTTCTGGGATAAACTTCCTACCCCTTTCTGGTTCCTCGGATGTCCATGCTAGATTCTCAGCAGCTTCTGTCCACTCAGTTCCATTGATAAACTGCCCCCACTGCATCCTTTTTCATAAGGGCCAAAAGCCCATGGTAGGACAGCGCTAATGACACAGTGAGAAAGAGCCACAAGGCTGCTACTTCTGCCTGTCTTAAGCGTGAATGGAAAAGGTACAGCTTTCACTCAAATCCTGACCACAGGCCAGCATAGCTACTTACTTCACTGCCAAGAAGTTCTGCTCAGGGCCACTTCTGAGACTACTATGGACTTTAAGTTTAAAACTTTGTTAAGCTAGAGTTTATGAAATAGATTAAGTTAAACTATATGTAAAGGTATATTCAGTTTAAGTGCAGTATTTAATAACCCACGGACCCAGGATGCCAGTGGAGCTGCTTCATCTCCCAGAGAAATTCTGCTAATGCTCTCAGGAATGACTGGGCCTTTTTCATAAAGATTCAGACAAGTGGGAAATTTTACTACAGTTATAATCATCGTCTGCTGCAGAAGGAAAATCCTCACACTGCAGCTTTTGTCCTGTTATCTAGCTGCAGGCAAAGGTCAAAGCAGTCAGCAGCTTTATCTAGGTTCAAACACTTTTACGATGATAAGTGACTCTGTGCTGGCAATCACAGGAGAAGCAAGAGCAAGAACACATCCAGTTTTTTCTTAGACATTGTTTTGGCCTAATGCCATTGGTTTTTAAAGTAACCTTCTCCTGCCATTCATTAAAATGGAAGTGAGCTGAACAGGTATTTGTTAATCCACTAGTTCACATAATGCAATTTCCAGCTGCTGATCTTTATCAGAAAGCTGCAGAATTGACTGAGCAGCTTTGGAGAGCAGCTGCTCTCTCCCTGAGATCAGGGATAATGCTGTTCTCCAGATTTGGCCAGGGCATGCAGTCAACATTATCTTCTGTATGAAGCAAATACGTTTGGAGCACCTATATGGACAAGGCTGCCAGTGATCTGTTGCTGCTGGCTTAGCTTATCACTGCAATTATTAGCTCCATAAGGGACAGATAAGTGGCCCTGTTAATCTAACAGTCTATCTCCCAAAACAAGAAGAACACGCAGAAAATGCATCAGAGAGAAGGGTAATAAATTCTGCATAAACATTTCCAAGAGTTTAACTGAAATCAGGGCTTTAGCTTGTACACAACAGAAGAGACATAATAAATAAGGAACAGGATTAAATTTCAGCTGAGGATTGTACCCAAACATACTTGCACACCAGAGCACATCTTTTATATCTTATGGTTTGTTATAACTGAAGTGCTGTTTTGTTTTCAAGAAAACACAGTGCATGATGGATAGAAGCCTTCTGGGTATGTTTTCTTTTTGTTTTGGTTTTTTTTTTTTTTGCATTTTTTTCCTCTCATT
>VXAL01008542.1:81662-147441 GCA_013399475.1 Chauna torquata | reverse complement strand
CGGCGGAGGGCGGGGGGGGGGATGACAGCAAAAAATGAATGCCTCCCATATTAAAAAAGAAGGGCTGATCCTGTTTCCCCTCAACCCAATTAAAAATATATATTGAAGCAGATCCAGCATTCCTTACCCATATTGAGCAGTCAGTCACCAAGGAGTCCCAGTAGTTTCAGCCGGACAGCTCACCAGACCACCACCTTTGTCTCCTTAACCTAGAACAGAAGTGTGCCTGGTTGATGCAAATAGAACCTCACAAAAGTCATTAGTATCACAGCCTGAAAGTTGTTCATTTGCTCTCAGAAGCAATTCCTGGACATAGAGCAGTAATACTGTTTTTTAGAAGAATTAGCAGGAAATGCTGGTGAACTTTCACAGATCCAAGAATAGCAAGACAGTCAAGCTGATGGTCTTCACATGTCACACTGCTGTCCCCCAGCATTAGCAGAAGTGCCCCCCTCAAACAATACGAGGGAAAAAGCTCTTTTGTTATAATGCTGAACTGAGAGCATTCTGTTACTTATCAGCATACACTTACCCTTTCCTTCATACGTAGTATAACATCACTTTCCAGACAAAGCCTTGAGGCCTTGGCCACAGTCAACTTCTTTGGGTGTAAAACCATGTAAAGTTTAACCCAGCAAATAATTAAATTAGCGCAAGCAAACAACTCTCTATGTTTTATTTCCCGCTTAGCTTACAAGCAACACAAAAATAAAGCCCTGTGACATTACTGTTAGTGACAAGACAGCATTTAAGTTTCCTTTGCGTAATAAAATGTTGGGATACCAGTTAGTTTCCCATCCATAGATCTGCTGACTAAAGGGAGCACACCTCATTTTCTGGATATCCAAACTGTATTGGTTGCTTTGCATCTCCAGAGAGAAGAAAACTGTTAAGTACAAACCATTTCTTTAGTAGAGAAGACAGACAAAAAAAAAAAGCCACCTAAGGATCACATTCACATATATTCACACATATACATACGCAGATCTTATCTAACCTTAGCCCAGAACCCAGAGCATCCTACTCAATGTCTGTAGCGGTCTCCACAGTTGAGACCAATTGGAAAAAAAAAAAAAAAAGGAAAAAAGGAAAAAATAGCCTGCAAGAAGTAGAAAGTTATCAGCTAATCTAAAGGTTTATTTTAGAAACTTAAGCTCTGCATGAGATTCCTTCCTTTTCAAATAGAAAAGCCTACCCTGAACTTGTTTACCAAGAGTAAGTGCACATACCTGGTTTTACAGATTCTTAACTTGTCTCTTCAGTCTTTCATATACCTACTGCAAAGCAAAGAGAAGAAGATGTTAGAGGGCTTCATTAAACAGCCCATTTGTTGCTCGTTTCCTTGCTATGGCCATCCATACGCTCACGTTTGCACATGGCTCTGCATTTTTCACCCCTTCCCCCAACACACACCTGACTTTCTTTTCAGCAGCTGATCCTGCTGATCACTACTGATTGCGCTGGCCAAGGGTGTGAACAATAGGGCTTTCTGCAGCTGCACACTGCTTCTTACTGCGTGACAAGTCCACTTCTGACTAACGAGACAGAATTTTTACGTGGCACTTTTTCCACCAGTGGAGTGCAGACACATAGTACCTCCACCAAGCTAATGTGCTCTAGTTTTTGGTAGACTTAATTAATCTGAGCTGAAATCCTCATTAATACTATCCTGCTTCAAGGGTCTGTGGAAGTTTGAGGCTTGCTTAGCGCAGTGCACAGCCAGCTTTTTAATAACAATAACACAGAGCAACCACTACCTGACTCCATATCTTTACTGAATATCATTATGTGATGTCAATAGCAGTATCTAAAACCTCCAAATCCCAACTCTTCATCAGTTACACAGGCTTAAGCTCACAAAAAACAGGGTTTGCCAGGGAAGTGTCTAGTGATAAGCAGGCTTAGTTATAGATAACATATATAGTATTAGTCACAACCCATATGGTGGAAAGGGGAGTTGACAGCTAGGAAATAACAACCCAACCCATGCTGCTGAATGCTGAACCCAGCTTCTGTCTGGTTTTCATGTTAACCTACTCAGTAACAATAATTAAGAGGAGTGAATGAACACAGCAACATATTCCCTAGTTAGTACAGTATTTCTCTTCCCACAAATATCTCTCAAATACTCAGGAGTTTTTAACAATAACTGACTGACTCCACAGGGTTGAAAACTGGAGAAATTCCACTTGGACTAAATGAAATCCACCACAGTACTTCAGGCCAGCTAAGGCTTTGTTGTACCAGGCTCTTCTGTTTCACTGGTTGGTTGTTTTTTTACAATTAAATAGTCATTTTTAATAAAATTCACAATCGCATTGTGTTGTTTGGTGTTGACATAAAGCTGAAGAGCTGCTGTCTGCTCCTTCGCTGATATTTTTTTTCTCGTTACAGCTGCTGAGATGAAAGCAGCTGGCAGCAAAGGCTAGCCAGCTCATGATAAGTTAGATTTTTGTTAACACTAGCTACCCTCAGTCATGACACTTCTTTATCATCATGTTGCTACTGAAAATCACACTGAGCTAGTTTGAGATGAAACATTCGCTATTTATTAGTGAATCAAGTAACAGTATCAATGTTTATTGGCCCCATGCCTCTTAAACCAAATATCCCATATGTTGGCAGCTCCCATGATTTATCCTTGAGAGAGACCATGCTATCTGAACTCCAGCTCAGGGATTCCAAAATGCTACTTCAGTTTCAGGAATGTTCTGCGTTTCCCTTGAGAGTCATAAAAATCTCAAACTAATGGTGCTATATCCAGAGATGTAGCAGAGGAGAGGGCTGGTAGGAAGAATACTACCAGTGAGTCTTAGTTTTTAAAAGTATTTCTTTCCTTCAGTACACGTAAAAGGGAGGACAAACTGAATCTGTTGGTTACAAGCAGTATTGCTAAGCATGTTTATCTTGACTCTTGGAAAACTGACTCACTTTTCCAGTTTCACTAGTCCTCATTCAGAATGCCATCACACCAAAATCACACTTTCTACATAGGATAAAGATCTCTTAAGTCTGCTTTTATTAATACTTAGTTCAGACACTGCTGCATGGTGGCCTGTACTGAGACAGTTGCATTTAATCACCAGAATCCTTGTTTCTGGTGTGCTGCCTGTCTTTCCCCTGCTCCAGAATCAAAGCTACTATTTACCTACTTCAAGAAAGGCATGTGAAATTTTGGTGCTAACAAACATCACAAAACATGGAGGCAACAAACTACAATTGCAGTTTGCTTAAACTCACTTGCTGCCACTCCCCTTAAGGAAAATAATATTTAGAACATGTTCAGTAAAACAAGCAGCTTGTCTGGTCTCAGGGTTTTAAAGCAGAATAGGCACTGCAGGAAAACTCAGAATAACCAGCCCAGGAGGAACTTCATTGCAATATTAACAGAGAACTTGTTTCTAACAGTTCAAATAGGATAAATTCTTGCCCCCCCCCAACAGCCTGTGCATTCCCATCCACTGTCTGAATAGTTCTATGAGAATTTATAAAGTGCACAGCAAATCTGAAAAGCCAAAAACATGCCAATGCAAAGAAAAAGGAACATGTACTTATTTATAAGCAGTAAGTCCAGACCCATAAATTGCTTCCTCCTTTTGCCAAAAGAATAGGTTCCATGTGGTTGTTAGCAAGCTATTTTAAGGCACTTCCATGCTTTTCACTATGTTGTTATATCCAAAGAACATTTGATCGGGAATTCAGTTCTCTAATTCTGAATGCATGACACATACCCAAAAAGAGGCAGTTAAATTAAATTACAAGGCTTGGTTGGGTTGTTGTTTCATTTGTAACATGCCTGGAGTGTCTGCTGGCTTCACCAGGAAATATCTGAATATAAATCTCATCTTGAGCTATATTTACATATGGATCTGGGCACATTAAAAGGCTCCAGAGGACTCATAAGAATCATATACCCCTTCCTGGTGCTGCAAAGGGATCATGCCTAAATACTCCAGAACCCAGTGTTCACATCAGGCATGATACTGGGGACATTTGTTTTGCTGGAAGCTATGTATAAAAATACAATTCAGTATCTATTGAAGCAGGTGGCAAACATCAAATTGGCCAATAAACACCTGTTGCATCCACAGTACTTGTTCTGGGCATGTTCGGTACAGCCTTGCCATCTTGTGGTCTACTCAGCTCTGCAAGTTTGAAAGCAAAGCTGGGGTAAGAAGAGGACCTGACAGCACAGCTGGGAAGAGAAAGTGATGCTACTCATGAAGATGGGGAACAAGGTCAGAGGAGACAGGGTGTTGCCTCCAGTTCGTTTGCCCTCCTATTTTACATCACTATATTGCTCCACTGTCTGCAACAGGGCTACTGATTTAACACTGGCAGTTCAGAGCCATGAATTTCACTGCCAGATTTGATTTCTGATCCCCCCAGCAGTAATGGCAACATACAGGCAGGAAAATCCAACAGCTTGAGGCATGGATAGGCTAACATACGCATGTATAGGCTCATCCTGAATGCACCGATGGGATCCCATTGTTCCCCTGTATTTCAACCCTGTAAACTAAGCTGATTTCTTATGCTGGTTGTATAGTAATAAAATATGTGGTGTAACTGAGCAACATTGTTACTGTGTTAAACACTTACAGAGAATGATTTCCTCACAGTTCAACCAACAGGCACCGCCTTGGTAAAGAAGGGATTTCACTCTCCTTCACTCTGCAGCTGCAGCGGGTGCCTCTGCAGAGGCGTCGCGGTGGGCAGGGGAGATGCCGGAGCAAGCCAGGCAGGCCTCGGTGATGGGAGGCAGGTTTGGAGAACATCAACCTCAGAAACATCAACAGTGAACGCTTGCAAATAAATGAGAAGACCAAGGAAATGTTAAGATTGACATGGCAAAATTAACTCTTCGCATTGATCACAGCAGTGAGCTAACAGTGGAGTCTTCTTACCCTCGCTTTATAAGGCCAAGGTTCCTCAGTCCCTACGGATACATTTTGCTCACATCAACAGAGGAAACCCTGCTCCTAATGTTTTTAGGGAAAGAGCAGTTTGTGACCAACATGGCAGGGGGTACAGCTTCAGCCGCTGTAAACGGATTAATGCTGAAGACATGACAGCCAGTAAAGCAAATGTAGCTGGAGAAGGTATGCTGCTTTGCAGTTGCTGATCTTCTGCCTTCTTCAATTCCACAAACTCTGGGGGCTTTAGAAATGCGTTAACCTAATTGGTGTCATTAATCTAACTAGAATCATATCATCTTAATTTGTATTGAGGTTAATTTTTGTTTAGGAAAAAAATGGCTAGACCTTTGTTTAATGTAGCTGTGTATGACTTTTAAACCAGCTATTTTACTTTAAATGATGAATTAGGGGTATAATTTCCTTTCAGGTTCTGAAAATTAACATCTAATTATTCTTAACCTAAGGGATATTAATGCTTCTTACAAAAGCGAATAACAATCTCATCCAAATTTAGAAGAGAGACCTTCTCAGTAAATGGCATGGCTGGAATTATTCAAATACAAAAGAAGCAAGCCACAGGAATAAAAAAAAACATTAAAAAAAAAAATCAGAAGTCATTTTCTAAGACAACCAAAGAAAAAGGAATCTGCCTGTTTCAGATCTGTATTGTAACATCTCCCAGCCACTTCCAACCCTGCAGCTCCAGAACAGTGCAGTATAAACAGCATGACGCAGCAATGGGATTTCCATTCTCTTTGTGACCACTAAGATCTCTTTGAAGAAACTGAGGCTCTTTCTACCTTTTTGCTTCATTTTAAAAAGTTGGTGTCTGGCAGCAAAATTAGAAATCAAATTTTTTTTTTTTTTTAACTGGGGAGAGCAAATCACCATCAAGACATTACCAAGCAACATCACAAACTCTCCATCTCTGAAAGCCTTTCAATAAGACTAAACGAGTGTCTAAAGAATGTGATAGTTTAACCTCAAATTCTTGGAACTGGTCTTAAACCGATGAGGGAATTAACCAACTAATCATTGCTTCAAAAAAGACTTAATATTTAGGGATCTAAGCCTCTTTGGCAGCTACAAAGCTGCAAATGCTTGTCATCTTCCTAAGTGCACAGATCATTTTTCTGGTAGATATTTCATTATTTCAGACTTTCTGCTCTAACAAGAAGCAGGCACATTTTATGTTTATCCTTAAACCGCAGATTGATACAGAGAGAACCGCAGGAACCAGAAATAGGACTGAAGATAACCTGACAATCCATCACTTGTACCTAAAGAATTAAATCTCTTTGAAGAAGGAAAGCAACACAAGAAGAGCACTTTCCTGGTAGGATCTCCTTATGCTTTCAACTGACACTTCTGTTCTCACTGTCTCTACTGAAAGTTGCCCTGTGAAATGTCCTTGGTCTGTGTCACATTGGCACATTAACTCTCATGTTGGAGCCACAAAGGAAGCGCCTGCCTTCCTCTCCCTTGGCTTTAGACTATTTTCTCTTCCCTTTGGATGTCAGGCTGAAGTCATTCTTGCATCCTTCCACAGTGAGTGCTTGTCACTGGGAATACTGTCATGCAACACAAAGCCCGTGGGTGAGTAATTTCTGGCCCAGAGCAAACACAGATATATGACTATGGCATCTGCAGTTTGCCTTACTTCTAAATCAAACTCATAGGGCAGGCCTGATGTCAAGAGGTTTTTCTCAAAATAGGAGTTTCCACTCCCCTGATATTGGGTAGCAAACTGCACTTCCAAACTGGGAGACGTGCTAATATTATCTTCTCAGATGTTCCTGAGCTTTCTCCTAAGCCATTTCGGTATTTAAATGAAGTAGTTTTAGAGCTAGTGTAAGTTTTGGCAGCCCTGAAGACTGAAATAATCTCAGCACGGAACAGGGTGGCCAGGGCAACCCGGGTGTTTCCAACTCTTTTCCTTTGGTGACCACCACACGTTGGCCAAGGATGCAGCAGTACCAGGCAGTAGGGAGGCTGGCCAGGCGCTCAGGAGAACCTCATTTAAGCAATGGCTCCAACACAGATCTTTGTATTACACTTTGGGCACATTCCTCATTCCTGTTTTCTTGATAAACTGGCAGCGATTCCTCTTCCAGCCCCGGACTTCTCCTCACCTCTGTTACAGGCTGGAGATGATAACTTCCCCTGTGGAAAAGAGGTCTTTGTGTTCCCTAGGGCTTTTATGAACTGGTTTTGCATCTTGCCGTAGCATCCTCAAGAACCAGGGTGCAAGGAAAAATGTTTTACAGTCAGTCTAATCTTCCCACTTATTTGTCAGGTCCAATTTTTCCGTGAGCAGTAATGCTGAAGGAGGCAGTTTGTCTTTTCAGCACAGCCACGCTAAGGAAACTGATAATTACATGAGTTTATCTTTCCACTCCACACCATATTATTCAAAAGGGCAAGATATTTGCCTAGAAACAGTGCAGTAGGTGGGAGGGAAAACTTCCAGCAAAAACTCTTCACTTCAATAGCATCTTTCATCAGCAAACGTGAAAGAGCTTTACAAACATTATTGGGGAGATTTTTTTCTAAGCATTCGGCATTGGCCAAAGCTCTGCTCCCACTGAAGGCAATGCACAGTTGCTGTTGTCCTTTCCTGGAGCAGCCCTAGGAGCTAGGCTGGCACAGTGCTTTTGAGATGCTGTCTAAGCCTCATTAAAGGTTGTTAATGTCCATTTCTTCTGCTGTAAAACTAGAAAATGTGGCTTTGCCCTGACTCACAGAGTGGGTCAGCAAGGGATTCAGTTCGTTCAACTCAGGAGCTCTTTATAGTCACACTTCTGGAAAATATAGGTTCAGATGTACTCAGAAGAGAGTAAATTTAACCCACTTCTCCTCTGGACTCAGCTGCTGATCAAGAGGTTTTTATTTTAGATGGTTTTGTGTTTCCACAATCTCTGCACCCTCGCTCTCTGTCAGGGTGCAGTGGCTTAGACACCCTGCCCCAGCGAGCAGCAGGGGGCCGCACATCACTCGCAGAGGGAAGGCGCGTCCCTCCCCAGCTGGGCATCGTGCGGATCGGGTTCTGTCTGTCGCTCCCTTCAGCAATGCCTCCCGACTCGATAAAGGAGTCCTGCACATAGCATCCGGGCTGAGGATTAGCACTGGGGATTTTCTTGTGGGAGGCAAAGTAGGATTTCAAACCTCAGGTTTCATCTGTTCCCATTGCAGTCAATGAGCTGGTACAATGCCTATAGCCAAGCACATGCCAACAGATTCTGCTAAATTATGGCCTAAAACTGCCTTACAGGCACTTACCTTTGAATGCAAGTATTAATGACAGTGCTAGCCCCATTATGATGCAGACATAGCTTTTCAAAGAAGATTTAAAACAAAAGTTGCATGGTTTTGGATTACATCCCCTCTGTTGCTCCGGCTTGTTCATAACATGAGTATTTAAAAAATAAACTTATTATAAATAAAAGGACCATTTAACATCCATCTGACAAGTTACAGCTAAACCCAAAGTGTATAAATGCCAGTTTTGTTTTGTTTTTTTTTTCAGTTTATAAAACCTTGTTTCTAAGTTTATATAAAACATCTTGCCGGGATTTTTTTTTGTACTAAAAGAATGCTAGGACCCAATCCAAAGACCACTGAAGTGGATGGAAATACTCCCATTGATTTAAGTGAGTTTGGACCAGCCTGTTTTTAGTGTGAGACGGGGAAGAGATCTCTTGAGTCCAGGATGAGGGAATCTTGCCCTCTGGTGGACATTGCACACCTTAGAAATAAAGTACCAGGAAAAACCGATTTAGAGCTGGGTTAGGAAAAAAAAAAAAACAGCCAGATTCTCTGTGCTAGGAGGGGTGAAGTCTCCAGAAACAGATAACGAAGGCCTGTCTATTAACACTAGAGTAGCCACGCAAAAGCAAAAAGGGCAATTGTTTGCTATTTTTTCTCCTCCAGATTTTGGTCTTTGGTCTGTTCAGCTTCACAGGGTGGAGCTGGGGTAGGATTTTTCAGAGCTGTGCTAATGAGTTCTCCATTGTTCATCACATCAGAAGGGGCTGCCCAATAAAACTCAGCACCATCCACACACACATTTAATAAGGACTGACTGCCGATAAACCACAAAGCTGGTTGCCCAAAAGACCACAGCAGCTTTGTTGCAGCTGGGTTCCTCCCCCTGCAGCACTGGGATTTGGTTAGCGATGCTCTGAGGGTTTGCTAGACCTTGCCAGGGTTAAGTGAACTGCTCTACTCAGCGCTTTATTGATGCTGGTGAAAGACAGAGCAGCTCAGTCACAAAAGACATGCTCTTTGTTGTTGAAATCAACATTGGACTGTGAGGAGAGGAAAATGGATATGAAAAATTCTGAGCCCAAGGGTTTTTTGCTTCAGAGAATCTGACTTATGGCTCTGTCATAAGTATAAACCTAAGCATATTTACCATAATAAAATAGTTCTGGTGTGACAGTTTCATCAGGAGAGTTCCAAGCTCCTTACAAAGGTGGTCAGAATTATATGTCTATTTTACTACGGGTAAACTGAGGCACATAGTAAAAGAATTCAGTCCCCAAAACCAGAAACAGGCACGAGCATGGCACCCATTTCAAATACCTTCAGTGTGGGCATTCCCAGCAGGGAAAGAAGCACTCTTGCACTGATTTCTACAGCTCGTCATGGGAGAGAAACCCTTCTCCCTTGCCCAATCTGTAGGAAAAAAGGCTTTAAATGATGGTCGAGCAAGCAGAATCACAAACCAGGACTAAGGTTGTATTTAAGCTCTAAGTAGCACCGCTGGGGCTGTTATCCTTACTCTTTCTATTGAGGTAAGAAGATGCTAGCTAAGTTGTTTGTACAATAAAATGAATGCCAAAATATATTCTTTCCACTTCTACAAATGAAAACTGAAGTGGTCCTACAGGCGCTTTAAAAGCAATGCATGTAAAAAAACACACAATAAAGAAATGGTCCAAAGCCAGATGTGTGGCCGCAACGTGTGAGGAACTGAAAGGCACCTCCTGCAAGAGCTACCAGCGGCACCTCTGCCATGGCACGTGGTTTCCCTCCTGATTTTGTTGCCCCAGCCTGCCATGTTGCTGAAAGCACCCACACTGATGCTGATAACAGCTCACCTCCCATTTGGATCCAGTCCTCAGGAAGGCATAATGTTACCATCTGTGTCAACTATTGCTTCGTCTTCTGACCTGCGGGGCTGCCAGGCTGTGAGGAACGCGTACGCCCTTGCCCAGCTGAGTCATTACTGTCCACTGCAGCAGGTAATGTTCTGGGCGCTAGTGTGGAGATCAGTGAAATGTGGAGGAGGGAAAGTGATGATTTTAGTAGGGAAAAGATCCATAATTATTCATAGAGATCTCTCTCTCTCTCTCTCTCTCTCTCTCTGCACTAACTGAAAAAAAAACAAACTGTTCAGAATTATTTTGAGCTGATTTGTTCTAGCTGATCCCAGCACAATTGTTAGCCAGAGCCAGAGGGGGGAGATGCTGTAAGCCAGAATCTGATCTCAATTACCAGCCTATGAAGCTCATTCTAACTCTTGCCAAGGATGTCTTGTACCTCGTAACCTCAGATCCAAACCCAGTGTGGATACACAGGAACATTGTGAAAACAGTAAGAGTCACAACAGTAAATCTGGCATCAGAATTTGATGACTCCAGAGCAGCTCTGCTAAAATAAAACAGAAAGATTTATACAGATTAAATAGATCTGAACATATGTCTTCTGGGCCAAGGCTTGTTACAATACAAAACCTTTCACATCTAAGCAGTTGGACAAATCCATAGGCCACACAATCTATGTTGGTGTAACCTAGGAATGGTAAACAAATGCCTTGAAGACATCCCAAAGACTGGAGAACCACACAACTACTGACACAGGGAGCACATCAGTTGTAAGGCAATAGGCTCAGGAGAAGACTCACTGTGATATACCCAGCTCCTGGTTTGGCTACCAGTACCGCATACTTATTAAAAAAAAAGGGAAAATAAGCCTATTTTGAATTTGCTACGAAAGGTGCTTCCTGAAATACTGATTCTAGCACCTGGGGGAACAGTGAAGTGATATGTTATGTCTTGCAAACATAAGAACAATCTAGAGCCAAAGCTGTGCCTTCTCTGAAGACACCTGATGCTTATAGGTTAGCCATCTCCATTAAGGGTCAGTCCCCCAAAGGCTGAGCCCTGAGCACAGGGTCAACATCACCAGTCCACAGGTGTCAGAGCATCGCACTGGAGAGCAGCAGGTCAGAATAAAGTTTATGCTTATGATCAGTTTTAAAGGACAGTATCCTGCACAGACGCTTTTATAGTCCCAGGATGCAATCTCAGCAGGGTGTCTCCTAGAAAACACTGATGCTCTGTCATCTCTACCTACTACCTTCACTGAATGCTAAAGAGCCTCAACACTTCTGCAATATCATTCATGCTAAGCTGAATTAGCCCAGTGAGAGTCGTGGTTGCCCTGTAGCAGCTAGGGCACTGCATATCCCATTATCTGCAAATTAATAAGGTTGGACCCTTAATTCATGTGTTGAACCAGGTGTCTGTGAGCTCAAACTCTGCTGCAGACCTATGCCTGAGCAATAAGATGACTAGGAAGGAAGGAAGGCAGTCCTCCAGGGATAGCACTCCTGACCCCAGGAGGCTGTGCGCTGCTAGAGGATGGTAATGGTAGCACAACGCTGGTAGCATATGCTGCCTTCAAACACAGAGAACCGACTGGTGCTGAGACCAGGCAGATAATCCAATATTTACGCAGGACTTCAACAGAAAAAGAAAGCTGATATGCCTTAAAAGCTTTTGGAGGATGAGCTCCAAGATGCCACAGCAGGACCATAGAACAGCTCCAAATTCTATTTCTTTGCAGTGAATTTGTCAAAATGAGGTGTTGACTCAGCAAATCACTCAGTGGACAAATGTTGCCCCATTCACACCGTCAGAGCTCCCTGTAGCCCTCCAGCCTCAGCCTGCTGAGCGTATGCTTGCCTGTGTGGTTCAGTGAGGCCGCAGGAGAGGAGGTTAAGGAGCCAGGGTTAGGCCAAGGAGCTGGCCCCAGATGCTGCAGCAACCACCTTACCTGCACTCTGCAGTCCAGTGCTGGATCGGGATCAGCAGATTGACTCATCCACTGGTTCTGCCACAGGATTCCTGCTTAATCTGAGATGACTCACTTCGTCTCTCTGGGCCTCTGTTCTCCAGCTTTAAAATGGAGAGCGTCATGTGCAATAACATACCTCCTCTATCTTTTTTATTAATGCTCCACACAATAGCGTTTGCCTCAGACAATGCAGTGCCCCAGTTTTGGCTGGATGCTCCTATATTGCCACTGTGTCATAGTCATAATACCATAAATTTATAGTAACCAAGTTGTGCTTCTTTTCCTACACTTACTGCAGGAGCCCCTTTCGTTATTTCAATTTTTGAAGCCAGAGACAGTTGCACAAAATCTGCATTAGAAGATGATGTATGACAGACCTTTGAAATCTGCCATTAAGCTGCTATTGTTCTTGCAAATGTGTTTACAGACTTAAAGAGACAAAAACTACTGAAGTGTTTTAATCAGCAGCCAAAACCATGGGAAGCAGCACGGCAGCCAGGCAGGAAAGCCAGTTGCTACCTGGCTCTGAAAGGGAGGGGGCTGGTGATGTCTAGGGCAAAGCGCTCTGCCTTTGTCTTTGCCATTCCTATGGGTACTCAAAGTGTAAGCTCCTCATTTCAAGGACTCCTTCTTAATACAGATTTTGTGCTGGGCAAAGACAGTGGCTCTCATTCTAAATTGCAGCCATCAGAGCAACTAAACCCAGCACCCTGTCTCTCTCTGCGAAGCTGAACAAGTACCTTGCACCCTTCCTCTTCTCCATGCTGCCTGGATCATCAGCTGTGTTTGTCCCCTGGCTTTTCTTCTCTCCCCATCCCTCTCCACTTGAATTTTAATCAGAAGCAGCAGCTGAGCAGAAGGTGCCATTTCCATAGCTACGGAAGAGGAATCGACAGCAAGAGGTGATGGAAAGGCTTTTACCCAGGCGCAGTCATCATTAACATTCACCATAATAACCTCGCCTGTGAGCACAGCCCTACTATGGCAATAAGATGCTTGGGCTGTAAATCCTTGGCCAGGCTCATCTTTCACCACAGAGAACAATACCTTTTGGGGTCAGATTTTTAATCTGCCAATTAATCACTTTTATACGTGGCAATGTTTACATAAAAGCAGAGACCACTTTAAACCACGTATGGCTATGCCAGTGGTCACCTTGGTTTAGGCACATGTGGACAATAATTGCCTTTTCTCAGGTTTTATGCATGCATACATTCACACAGACATACACAGCATCTACCACCCGTATCATGCTCCTCCCATTTGACTGCTTTATGCCTCTTGAAACAACACTGTTCAGCAAAGACAGGCTCTCTGCATTTCTGGCTGTACCACTGAGTTATTTTGGGATGCTGGGTACGACCTTTCCCCTCCATTGTCTCTGTTTAGCTTGCATTTTGTATGTCTTCAACATTCTGTCTTTCCTGCTCAAAAGCACAGCCTAAACCAGAAATATTCCCTCCCTCCAGGATCTTCACAAAACCAAAATATTGTTCAGGGGCAAAGAAACCCTTGTCATGCCATGGGTTTTCTCCATGGACTGTGATTCAGGTTCATTATGGTTTGTGTTTTATTTCAGGTACAAACCCTCACCAGCAGCCAAAATGAGAGGCTGTGTAGGGTGTGTGGCATCCTTCAGGACACACATCACAAGGGGATTGGTTCTGGCATTAGGTGGGAAGCCTCTCTGCAGCACTGGTGTGTGCCTGTGGCAGTGGAAATCTCTGCTACAGAGATCCAGCATTAGGCCTGCCCTGGCCATTTAGAGATTTCTATCCAAGCTTCCCACGCGGCAGTTCAGGGTGAGGAACCGGATGAATAAAATTGAATTTGAACGTGAGGGAGGGAAGGCGGGTGGGAGAAAATAACCCTTTGAGTAATTTATGAGGCACGTTTATAGCTGTTATTTATAGATCTCTATGGGAATTCACATTGTTCTCTACCATCTGACATTATTTGGCAGTTTAGTGGTGCCTGCAACCTCCTCTCCCCCCCGAAAAAACCCTCCTCCAATACCACATTTTTTGATTAATAATCTTGAAAGCTCAGTGTGTCAGCAAGTCATCAGAAAGACTGTCCCTGCTCTCCTCTAATAACTTATGGTGTAAAGGTATAAGGGCTTGATTAAAACTCTCATCACAGTAAATCAATGGTAGCTCAGGGAAAAGAGGTCCCTTCCCTCCCCATTTTCAGACAAAGTTTACTCACTTGTGCTTTTCTGGCATTTGATTTTGCATGCATGCAAAAATACTCAATCAATGCCAACAGTAAAGCACTCACTGGGGGTGCATTTCAGCTTGTCCACGGCAAGCTGAAAGCATGCTTTTCTATGTCTTCTATGTTATTTTTGGAGAGATTAATGAATTCAGGTGCAGTAAAAATAATCTATTGCGAACAAACAAATTCCTCCTTAGCATACTGGAAGGATAAAGAATGTCATCTACATGAGCACAACCTCAATGATACCCACAAACCAGGCAAAGCGGTTGCACCATTGCTGTGGCTGTCTGGGGCAGTGTCTGTCTTGAATGACATTGCTTGTTAGGACCTGTTAGCATTTGCCTCGGCTGAGGGAGGAGACACATTTGGAGACGAGCAGAAGAAACCTTCCATTCCCAGTTATGTCTCTACGTGGGGACAATATGTGGATCTAATCATAGGAGTGAGGTTCACAGGAGGCTGGAAAATTAATGCTGATTCCTCCAAGTCTCCATGCTAGCAGAGCCAGGAAGGGCTCATTTCCTTGCCTAACCTGATATCCCATGATGGGGACAGTTATTTCACTATGTTTCTTAAAATATAAAATCTCATGAGACTTCAACACAACCGCTAAGCCCTCATTCACAGTAGAGCCCCTTTAGCTTCTCTAGGGTCTTTTCCTGCATTCAGCAGCGTGGCTGCTGCAAGTTTATTAGAGGAAAGGACAAAATGCACCCAACTTAAAGCAAAAACGTGGGATGGTAGTTCATTACGGAATTGGCCCAGAGCCTGGGAAAGCTTGGCCTCTGTCAACAGACAAGCTTTAGAGAGGGTAGGAGAGCAAAGGGGAGCAAACCACGGGTCTCCTGTAGAGCTTTGGTCAATCCACAGATGATTTGGATCTCAGCCCTGAAATGTTCAGCTAGGCTGAGTCCTCTGGGATTTCACATTTCTCTTTTGACCATGAGGTAATATGAAATGGCCCAGCAAGGAAGGCAACATTTAACCTCACAATGATCCTCTCTTAACAGTATCACACAAAGCAAGCCATTCCTGGGAACTGGCTAGCGTTTGGAGCCAACAACCTGAGGGTAGCTGATGAGCTGTGACATTTGAATGTCATCTAGTCCCAGTCCAATCCCCAATTTCTGTTTGCCTTGGCAACAGACCTCCCCTCCCTGTCCCAGAAATGCAACACTGCACCAAGGTGACATCCACCTCCAAACATCTCCCACGCTGGCCTTCTTCATCCTATAGGAAGAGCAAGCTACAAATAGATGCATAAACAAAATAGTGCATTTTTCTGCTTAGTTGATGTCATTAAGGCAGAGAAATTTCATCACATGTTGGCCATCATGTAACAAAAATTTTGCAAGAATCTGTAGAAAAAGCCTACGGGTGAATCTGAGCTGTCAGGAAATCACAAGTAAAACTATAGTTTTGCTGCAGAACTTTGTCTGTGAATTTAAAAATGCAATGAAAAATAGATGATTCCCTATCACACCATCGTTTTTAATAAAAAAGAGATTATTTCAGTTGTGTATGAAACAGAATTTGAAATGCATCTATCTAATCAAGGAGAAAGAAAAACATGGCGGTTTTTGGTGTTGAAAAGCGTAACAGACAATACAAATGATAAACCCTGTGTACTTTCTAATTAAGTAGGTCCATATCTGTTTGTGGAGGAAGTAATGTGAAAAGGTGGAGGAAATACGATTAAGAAATCAGTAGAAATGCAGTTTAAAAGTGTGTATCTGGTGCCCTCTTGTGGAACTGCTCCTCTTTGAAAGAAAGGCACAAATGCTCAGTGGTTTTATAAGTCCCTGGAGTAGGGATTTTCTTTCTGGACTTACAATAAGACTCATAATTATAGAAAATAAGAGTTTAGTTAGCAATTTAACTAATCATTTTCCATAAAACTACTGTGCAATTTCCTAAGCTAGCACGTGGGATAGTTTTATATATTATTTGAGTAGCTGTAATACTCAAACACCATTGCCACATCACCTAACGGTTAGTAAACAAGATTGCACTGCAGCAGTGTACTCTGGCTGCTGCTGGGTATTTTAGGGACTGGCAGAGGAAGACATGGCTGTTGCAGAAGCAGAAATGAAAGTGGAATCTAAGTTGTGACCTTCAGGAATGTTATCAACTCTTGTCTCTGAAACTTGAATGAAATAAAAGCAGAAAATAGGATAGTAATCATTATGGTTTGGAACTGAAATTCAGAAAGCAGAACAAACTATCATCTGACAAAGCTCTCTAGTTAACACAGATCTGTGACCTACTGTATTTATTCTTGCATTTGCACTATTTTACATCTTAGGAATGTTTTGCATGACAGGCATTAAATATAACTGTCCTTAATTGGCCACAGAAGCCTGAATTTCTTGTCACTCTCTATATTACAATCCTAACAATTCAATGCTATTGGTTTAATGTTATGACTTTTACACTCACAGGTTACATGGGGAAAGCGAGCAGTTTAAAACTTTTTTAACCAATAAGTATTACTACTTTTTCAAGTGTACTTAGGGGGGGTTACTATTGGCCTTAATTGTAAGCAGGTCAAAGTGGGCAAAACATATTTGCTGGTCTATAACAACACAATATTGCAACTTATAAAAGGACTGCTGCAAAATGAGGTTCTTCATTTTCTCTGTGCACTTACATATAGCTGCAACAGGAATCCATAGCTGTAGCCAAAAACTGAAGAAGGCAGGCTCATTGGGTCAGATCTTTCCACAGTTTCAGATAGTGTTATGAATCCTGTATTAGTAATACAGTCTTCCATCAATTTGGTCTGGCGTGACTCTAACTCAGAAAGATGAATAGCAAACGGTCAGCAAGGGGAAGACATCATAGCCTTCATCAGCACACATTAGGCTGCTTAGGCTTATAAATATTGCGTGATTTTGGTTGCAGATCTATTGCTCTCATCACTCAGTGGGATGTGCTGTATCTCTGCAGCAGGTCGTGGTGGGATGTGAAGTGGAAAGAAGCCAGAGCCCTGTTTTCAGCTCAGCAGCTGAGCTCCCCAGTTTCAAACAGTGCTACGACCCCAGAGAACAGGCCCATGTAGGTCATAGAGGGATCTTTATTCTACTGTGGAAAGACATTATAGGAACTGCTGGAGAGAAATGAAAGGCAGGCCAATTTAAATCAGAAACAGGAAAAAAATTAACCATTAAGATGATTAATCCATGGAATAAATAAGCAAGGGATTTGCTGTGATTTGAGGCTTCACAAGTCAGCACTGAAAGACTCATTGTAAGGCATTTGCCAAGTTTGACTAGTTAATAGCTGAAAAAAAAAATGCTTGTGAAAAGAACAACATACTCAAGAACCCAGTACTAAATCCACAGTTAGCAAGTCAATCACAACCTACCAGTGAGCAAAGAGTATCTTCTCTGGCCTGTATTATACGGCAGAAAAACAGATATTCTCCTCTAACTGTAGAGCAGTCAATTGGCAACGCTTGCAGTTTTACAAGAAGAAAGAGGAATAGGAGGAGCAATATGAAAGAGGGAAGTGAGTCCCTTGCAGATATTAGCCAGCAGCTAGCTCTTGGAAAGAGATGGTGGCACAGCTTAGTCTTGAACAGAATTAGTTTTGATTATTTTCAAGAAAGAAAATGATTTGGTTTTCTTTGGCTGGTGTTGTTTTGTTTTGTTTTTTTCCCCAGGGAAAGGGAAAGTTTTTTCGGCTACTGATAAAAACAACACAGAGCAANTTTTTTTTTTTTTACTATTTTCTTAATGAGAAATGAGTGGAACAACTAACAAGATAAACCAAACAATCGTTCATGCTTTCCCTCTTATTCCTTCTCCACTAGTGGCTTCTTTTGCAGGGAACAACTGCATGAAGCCAAAACCAGAAAAATCTGTTAGCCATAGAAGGGCAGGAAATGGCAGGGAAGAAACAGAGCCATTTCACAGGAAGGAAAACCCTGCCACCTCTTCAAATCTACCTTATTTCTGGTTTTCGACATCACACTTTTGCAAAGAAAAGCCAGTATCTGTTTAAAAAAAAAAAAAAAAAAAGTAGGCTGTTGTTTTTATCTGTTTGTTTTGTAACTAAATTGATAGATAATGTTTATGGTTCTCTCTGTATTTTATTACAGGAGGGTGTCCTGTTAGGTTCAAACTACAATAGAATACACTCAGATCATTCATATCTCTTTAACATTGAAATACTATCTGATAATGTAATAGAGAGGATATATGAATATATCATCTCTGTGTTACAGTAATCACAAGCCCTGTGCATGCTCTATATTTATTACATCCTCCATCATTCTTAAAATGATACATGTGCCTCTAGGGGGTTTGACATTTTCATTTTTCGTGTGTCCTGCTGCCACCTAATGGTAGTGAGCTAAACTGTCACCTTTTGTGTTAAAAGTAGGAGAAAACCAGTTCTGAGCCTACAGCCTGCATCAGTGTAGAGCAAGCAGCATTAAATGTTTTAATTTTAAAAAAGAAAAGTCATAAAAATCTTAGGAAAATTAAGTGAATTAAACCTGGTGTTAATTAATAAGGTTTTTGTCTTGCAAAAGCTACCTAGAGTCAAAAATAGTACCTTAGTTAGGGGCATGAGACTGACGCTGCTGTCATGAGGCTCTATTGCCAAAGAGCCCTGGGGGCCTATGCACTCAGACACCTTCAAATTACTGTGGTGGAAGGCATTAAACTGCAGAAACACTGGTTTTAGCTTGCAAGAAATGCAAAGTAGTGTTAATTAACCTTGTTTGCTGCAAAACTGGTTGGGTCAGACAGCAGCACACGTGCTTCCACAGACAAACACAGAATATAGATAAAAAAAGAGCCCTAGATCACAGAAACTTTGGTTTTGAAAATCCTGTGCTAGGTCCTGGTACACGCTGAAGCAGGACAGCTTAGATGTGAGGACTGGTGACAACTACTGCTCCCAGCCACCCTTCCACTAAACAATAAATCAAGCCCCAGTGTTCTCAGCTCTGATAACCAATCCTTCCTCACTAGCTGACAGCTAGTTTTCCAAGTCACTAAGTCAAATTCATCTTCTACTTCGTCTGCTTTTAGCCATTAATTCTACACCAATTTTAATCTCAGATTAGACCTATATTTGGTCCTATACGCACGGCCACAGACCAGTCAATGGGATGCCTGCAGGGAACCAAATTAGTGCATAGCTAATGAGGTGTGAGTTGGATCTCAGTGCTGCCAGCATAAGGAATTACCTGGATTAACAGGTTGACAAACTACAGCTATTCCTGTGCTCTTCTGTAGCAGCAAACCAGCATGGCCCCACTGACCGGAATATCTTTCTGTGATTTCTGACTGGCTCTGTTCCTCAGTACATGTTAGGTTAAGATCTGGCTGTTGATTACTTCTTCCTGACCTCAAGAACTATACGCTTCAGTTGACTTTTTTTTCCATACTGTTGTTGCTGCTCTTGCACTAAGTCCTGCTCAATCATAGGCTGGGTTCACTGGGTCCCTGGAACTGATTTCCTGGGGAAGATGTTTCTTTCTTCCATTTTAGAGTCTGGAGGAAGAAATAATGATAGAATAAAAAAAAAGGAAGTTCCATAGATGTGTGATAACTAAACATCAGTCCTTTAGGCCTGAATGTATCTACCACTGTGATATTATCACTGGGACAAGGTAATACATCTTACACACAGCTACTCGCCAACCCTGCTCTATGCCATTTAATTGCATATGTGCTAACATCTAAGCCTCCAGTAGCCAAATAACTGCATGTCATTGGTAACAGAGTTAGGATCCCCACACTAATTAAAGTATTTTGTTAGTGGGTGAACACTGCCTAGTGTTTCTCATTAAATACCAACCAAAAGTTGTTCCACTGGTTGGCCAGCCGATGGGTGTCCTTCACCACGAATTTGGCAAAACTTGGCAAAACCCTACCTTCATCAACGTCCGTTAACTCAAAAGCATAACCCTTGAGCTCACCCTGCCTCAGCTATTCCACTGTGCTGCAGGGGCAGTCGCTGCATTCAGTCACGCAATTTTCTAGTGAGGACTTAATCCACAGTTCCTCTTCCCAGAGGAAAATCGAAAAGCTGCTGTCCCCTTCCGAGCAGATAAAATGGAAACCTTCTTAAAACTTCCCACTGGATAGGGGTACCAGGTTTAAAGCTGTGTGGAGAAAGCTAATTGCATTTACGGAGCATTTAAATATTTGGTTTTGTTCATATGAGGAACAAGAGCTAAACATCATTGCAAAGTCAGTTGCAGACTCCAGCTGTGCTCAGATTCAGGGAAGACCACTGAGTGGGTTGTCCTCGTGGATGTATGGATGCAGCAACCAGCGGTGTGAACGGCTGGCAGTGATGTTGTCTGGTTCTGAGACCCTCTCGCAATCCGGTGTGATCTCTATTGCAGCATCTCTGTGACACAGTAAAACCCAACCACTACCACTGGAAGTTTCACTGGCATTTTTCCAGCCAGCATTAACACCCCCCATTCAGTTATCTGTGTGTGGTTTCTATTTAAGGCTGTACTTTCTCTCCCCTCCTCCATTGCCATTATGAGGGTTCAAGGAGAAACACATTGGAGGGCTGAGGACTATGCCAACAGTCTTAGCTTCTTTTGCTCGCCTTTCATCAGCAATCTCTGCTAAACCACGCAACGTGGAGCCAGGAGCACATTTCAGGCAATTTTTTTTTTTGGGCCATATGCTGCCTTAAGGAGAAAACTGCCCTGAGAAGAGGTTCGGTCTCTCTCTCTTCTCAATAGAGAAATTACACTGTGTACCATCAATTCCTCTTTACTATCATCATCTTCCAAGGAACTGTGGAGCCTTACCTTCAGCTCTGCTACTGTTTATCTCACTCCTACACAGGACTATCATCAGCCTACATTAGCAGTGATTTGAGAGCCCAGTGAGTTTTTATCTGTTGAAGGCACCAGCCAAGGTATGCAGTTACACAGAACACGTATCGCCTTGAGACACAGATGCACCTAGTGAAACAACAACATTTTGTCTTTATTAGGAGTTCCCATGGTAATATAACACAGAGTTCTTAAGGAATAAAACACAAGACTTGGGGTTGGGTTTTTTTTTGCCATTGAGACAATGGTCAAATATCAGTACTTCGTTTTGCCTACACACATGATCAGCTTTAGCACTTACAGCTCCTCCACTCATGGTTCACAATCACAAATCCAAGGGTTAAATCCAGCTAGTATTAAATCCTACTTTTTTTTTTATTTTTAGAGCTTCAAGTCACTGCGGTTAATTAATTAATTAAGTCATCGTCTTTTTTTTCTTTAAGCATTTACATATGACATTCATTAAACAGACACAAAGCGGACGAGCTCTCACAGGAAAAAACATGCTTACATAGCCTGCAAAAATCTTTTTTTGTGATTTTTTTTTCCTTTTGAAGAACAAATTAAAACTAAAAGGTCATCATGAGTCAGTGAAGGAAAAAAAAGGAAGACTTAAGTGAATACTGAAGAGCCGCAAGTGTTTCGTAGAATTGAAACGGATCTGCATTTCTTTTTTTTTCTCCCCAACTCGTTCAAATTGATTTTAACATACAGGTGAAAAAATATGAAAACAGCTGCAATATATATTACGTTCACGGATTACTTAACAAACAAAGTGCAAACTCTTATGCAAAACTAAACACCCAAGAGTTAAATCTAAATGTAAAATGCACGGATGAGTATGGCAATGTTTTGCTAAACTTTTACGTTCAAAGGGGTCTAAAGCAATCAGGTGCTGAAGCTGGGAGGGTTTGGGTACCTACACAGCTTCCAGATCCTTTGAAAATCCCAGCGTTGATACTTCACAACAACAAATTTGGTAGCTGCTTCTTAAAAGCCTTCATATATATAGTTTTTCCTTAAAAGAACCTGTAAACACCATTTAAGAAAATACAAATATGGGAAAACAAGGTCAATGTACGTGGTAAAGTACAACAGAACAGAAAGCAGAAGACGCAGCCAAGTGCCAGGGCATACAGACAGTGGAGGTAATGCTGTGTTAACTGCGGGTAGAAAAGCTCTCTGCGCTAAGAGACAGTCCAAATCCTTGGGACCATCAAGCCCTCCAGCTAAGTTTAAGTGGGACTCTAATGGTGCGGATTTATTCTCCATGTCCTGAAAACACAATCCTCCAATACTAGGGCTAAAAGTCCTGGAAGATATTTAAATGCCCAGATCCCTCTGACTGCAGAAACTGGGGCACCTAAATTCATTCATGGACCACTCTTGCCCTCTGGTTTCTCAAATCTGAGGCAGTAGGCATCTGAGGAACGGTGGGGAACAACCAGGCCTTCTCATGAATATTTGCACAAAGGCAGATTCCTGAAGGAATGAGTGACTGTGAAATTTGCACCGTGGATGAGAGATTCTCAGCTGCTGTTGACCCACTGAGCTGCCCTGAGGCTCCCAGTTACAACAGGGGGCATCTGGACTCTAATTGGAATTCCCATAGATGCTCAGGCATGCACTCAACTGACCGGCCTTCGGACAACTGCTAAAGATAAGCTCTCACCAAGTTTTAAATAACCACTCATTGATGGCCAGGAAAGGCGATGTGGCTGCTACAGAAATCTTTCAGGCAAAGTATTGCTCTTTGCCTACGGCCCCCTATTTACTAATTGCCACCTCCAGGAACAAAAGACTAACTAACTGCTAAAAGCTTCTCAAGAGACTCTGTCCCAGCATTTCAGCTGGTACCCAGCCCTGTTGTTTGCACCAGCTCAAAACCTAGTATACTGAAGTGAATATCATAGCTTATGAACCTGCTTCGCGACCTCCTATTGCAGCTAAATGGCAAGCATTGGTTGGAATGGTGCAACCTAGGAACACCTGAAGTACCAGTAGCAGTGGCAGTGACACTGGCAGGAGTCTGCAACTCAAATGAGGCTTGGGAAGGACCAGGAAGAACTGGGAGATACCCAGTTCTGAGATAAGGCTTCGTAAACACAATGATACAAACATATTAAAAACATATACAAACATTTAAAAAAAATCCTCAAGGACCTAATTTGCAGCAAAATCCAGAAGGAAAAAAAAAAAAAAAACCCCAGAACAAAAGTCCCCAACAATTCTAGCTCACCCGATGGTGGGGTGCGACGCGTTTTGTCAATTCCTAGTGCTGGGTCCTGTTTCTCTCTCTTGGCAGCAGACAGCTATTCAGTGACCTCAAAGGCGGTGGTGGGGAATGGTTACAGACAGGCTGGGATTCATGTCCCTCCGTGCTCACCTAGCTATTCTGCTGGAACACAGAACCCTAAAGAATATCCAGTTTAAAACCCTTGAACTACTCTTCTGCTTGACATTGAAAAAAAAAAAAAAAAAGCTATTTTTACATTTATTTATTCCTTTTTTGTCTGTGTCTTAAAGGCAGCTCCTGGGAAATTCACTTTATCCTTCCTTTATTAAAAGAAAGATGCTGAATGGGACAGAGGCCACATATTTCAAACATCCTCTTTACATTTACTTTTGCATGTCAGAGGTGTCAAAACAGGGTTTATTTTTTTAAATGTGTAGGGGCTGAGGGGGAAGTGAGAGGGGTTGGTGAAGATGAGGAGGGAATCTGAGGGGACTGAAAGAGGTGCCTTACATCAGCCCCCCCTCACTGGTTGCCCGCAGTAACTGTCACAGGCTCTAAAAGAATCAAAAAGGGTCTCCAGGTGCCCCCGTCCCCTCCCCTGGTCCGCTAGGCGGGCACAGAAGGGGTCCTTAGCCCAAGCTGGTGATGTTGGCACGTCCACCGGGCGGTGCCACGATGCGCTGAGTCGTGCGGCGTGGGATGTTGTCATCTATCTGTGCGCCTGCAGAAGAGAGAAGCGATGTCAGGTCCACTGTGCCAGGAAAAGTTTGAGACAAGCGAGT
This sequence comes from Chauna torquata, assembly GCA_013399475.1. Classification (NCBI taxonomy): domain Eukaryota; kingdom Metazoa; phylum Chordata; class Aves; order Anseriformes; family Anhimidae; genus Chauna; species Chauna torquata. Next base: position 123,384 of record VXAL01008542.1, on the reverse strand, counting down.
TGCACACCAGCCTCCCGCAGGCCAAAGTTGGCCGAGGGAGTCGGAAGGGCACGGCTGCACTGAAGCTCATCAAGTCCTCCTAGGTCAGACTCCAATGGTGTGCACTAAAAAGCATCATCTTTGGAAGAAAAGCCCACACTGGCTTCCAGTGTCTTAATTCTGCTGAAACCTGTTCTGCATTAATATCTCTGCAGTGAACACAGGCACCCAGTCCTGTACAGATTAGAGCTGGCTAAATGGGTTTCCCTCAGTGAGCCTTTTACTGTTTTCATCACACACTTCCAGCTCTTCTTTTTGCTGAGATCCTTGTCCTGTCACACTCTGCCTCTTCTCTTATTCCAATTGTCCTGACTCTGTTAAGATACTTACATCAGCAGTAGCTGCTGATCCTGTCCAAACTACTCTGCCCTTATTGCACTGAAATGGCGCGCTAAGAAATAAATCTGCTGCATACCAGATCCACAGCTGCTCTCAGCTGGCAAAGCTCCACTGATGTTGACACAGTCTGCCTTGCTCAGACATCCGGCTGAGGACTGAGCAATGGGGTACTCAGTGTTCATGCCATGGCACAAAAATAAGCAGGACCCTGTGATAGCTCCTATACTGCTCCTCCTTTCTAAAGTAATAACCTCCAAGCTAAAAACACCCCACAATCTCTGTCGTCGCCTTCAAACTTCAGCAGAATTCAGAGTATGGGAATATACACAAGCCATGGTTTCAAAGTACCAAACACTTTAGCCCCACAGAAGTACGTACCAGACAAGCTAAACCCAGACTGGTGCAGGTTCCTCACGGGTGGGGCCTGCTGTTTGGCAGGAGAAGTCTTAGCTGAAGACGCCGGTGTGACGGTCTTCGGCGTCACCGATACTTCGCAGACGGGCCCATCGTAGAGGCCTCGAGGCACACCCCGCAGCTCAGCCAGCTGCAACACACAGAAGCAGGGAGCCTTCAGGGTCAAAACAGCCTTCAAAACAAACCTAGACAGCTGGCCAGATGTTGCTAAGCCAAAGACAGACATTTCAAGATTCATCTTTAGCAAGAGGATTTGAAAGCATACAAAATCTCCTCCATGCTGATCCCTGGGTGGTAGCCAGTCTCTCAAGCAGCGTGGCTAAAATGAAAGACAGTCGGGACTGTTCTGGCTCCAGCTAGCTGTTAGCTGGTGTTAGCAGCCTACAGAAGGTAGCCAGCTTTTCCTCTGCACTGCAAGTTCTTTCCTTTAATGATCTCAGCCTACCTGTTATTAAAGACTCCTGACAACTCTCAGATGAAACTTCTTACTCATATCCCAAAAGGAAAACAATGCTGACACAGAGCCAGGGCTACACAAACAAAAGTCAAGCTAGCTACCCATCTCCAGCTTCAGAGCTTTAGATCGGGTTAAATGCAATTATTCCAGTTGAGATACTGCCCAACTGGATTCATAGGTCAAATACACATTTCTGCAGGAGACCAGAGCACAACAGAAACCACGGATTTGTTCTCCACAGTGCGAAATTATTTGCATTTTTAATTCTGATGCCTTGTAATTTCTTCAACAGAACAATTAAGGAAAAATCATTTGCAACGGATATGTAGACTACCTATGGTCAGCTGATCTGAAACAGCTCTGGTTTTGTCCAGGAGAGGGCAATAGTTCAGACATTAGAACATCTTTCTCCTCAGAAATCTGACTTCATCTGAAAATAAACTTCTTAAATCCTCTGCAGCTAAGTTGCAACTGAGTTCAGCGTCATCTTCTCTCTCATCTTTTACCAACTAAAGGCATATCAAAAGGCAGTTTCTGTTTTGAATGTGTATTTTACAAAAACATTTTTCCAACAATTTTAGCCTCTTAAAAATAGAAACATTCCCACTTTTAACCAGTCAGTAGGCTGTGCCTGTGACTCACCAGTCACCAGACAAGAGCATCTGATTGTATCTGACAGAAGGGAAAGCAGCATAATGTATCTTTAACAATAAATTAGAATTCTAAATTGTTGCTGAAAGGTTTGATATATAAACGCTATCAGTAAGTTCTCTTGGTACTCCTGTGAGAGGAGAACTCTGCTGGGTTATTTGGAGATTGTCTCATGTCTAAACTGGACAGTCCTTACTCTGTCTAGGTGTCTCTAAGACAGAGAAGAATTACAGAGCAGAAAAATAAAACTTGCAGAAAATCCAAGCTCAAGCCAAAGCATATTCCTATAATGATTCAAGTGAATAGCAAAAATGAAAAAGGAATGAGATAAATGTGGCTCCTATCCAGGGAACATCTTCTGTTACAGAAGCGTGTGTATTCTGCGAGCCAGGGGACAGCATCTGTTTTCCACCCACTTTAACTCAAGAGTTTCAGAGAGATAACAAATGTGCATCCAACCATTTATACTCACCCTGCTCCTTGCTTTGATGCGCTTGTAAACGAAGTCAGGGAATGGTTTCCTGGGAATATACCGTCCAGATCCCTCAGTTACATGGAGATTCCCATCCTCCAGCACTATCTTCCCCTGGCTGATAACCACCAGGGGAGACCCACGGCACTCCATGCCTTCAAAGATATTGTACTCCAGAGACTAGAACAAACAAAAAGTCAACGTGAGGCAAACATTCATGCCAGCAAAGCCTGCTCTGCTTTAACTAGCAATCACGAGTTATGATAATTCCCCAAGTTTTGAGGACAGATGGAAGCAAATCCAATAGCATTTACCTGAGTGGAACATACTGTGGTTTAATAAAAAGGTTGGTCTTTATTATCCACCTAAAGTAATTGGGAATTTACTCATGCAAAATTTTCGTTGTGAATAGATTCACACAGAGGAAATACAGCTTCAAATGAAAACACCTTGAAACATACCTGTCAAAATGGATTTAGGCACCTATCTTTTCTGAATTGCATGGGATTTAAGAGCCAAATAAAGTTTAATCTGAGTTTCATACTAAAAATGATGGTAATTTTGAAAAACTATTTCAAACCAGTGTTTTGGTTGTTGGGTCAGGGACCAGAACAATCTTGTTTTACTCTAATGGGATTGCTCATCCCCAATTAATAGGATTTGAAACTTTACACCATGGAAAAAAGGAGAAGTCCTAAAGGAATTGCTGGTAAACGTCCCACCCAGAAAGCATCCTGGAATGAGATGCACTACAAGCATGTTATCTGGGACTCTTGCTCTGGTGGTCATCTCTGAGACAAATCCAGGTCTTCTTAATGATGGAGTTTGATCTTGAAGTGTGTTATAAGTATTGGTAGGCTTGACTGTAGATTTACAATTAGCTAGAATGGTGGTTAAACTGACGGTGAACCAGGTCCAGTATGAAAAAAGTTGTGGTGGCAAAGGAGGAAGGTTGGTTAGAAACTTATGAATTACGCTGTTCCATGAACAACACAATCTCCCTCTCCAGCTCCTCATGTTTCCTTGCCAGACAGTGGCAACAGTGGTGTGAATTCCTGGAAAATGTTCGCATGTTGCTCTAGCATTTAAAAATGTAACAATCATCTGATGCCATATAATCAGTACGTCTCCTTGTGTCGCAGCAACTGCTCTGCCTGACTTTCAAAGGGGTTTTTGTTTTATACTTGATCAACTAGGATGCCCTGACTCTACAGGCATCACTCGTATCAATTTCTTCTCCAATATAAGGCACACGTGCAGTGTGAGAGACATAAAAATACCTCAACAGGTGCAATGCCAGGTATAACAGGCAATGTAATGAGAGAAGTAAAGAATTTAATAGCTGGACTTGTAAGAAAAAAGCTGCTGCTTGTTCAACAGCCTTTCAAGCTCTAAACAAACCCCTTGAAAAGAGAGCCCTTCATCCACCACAGTCTTCGCACCATCTTTGAACTTGAAGATGTAGCCTTTAACAATAGCTCATCACTGAGTGCTGAAGCCTCTTACATGGTGCAGGAGTTTCAGTGGAACTGCAGTCTTTAGCCTACAAACCATTTCTGAGCAGTCACTCCAAGGTGGATCCAGTTGTCGTTCTGCCTAGTCCAGATCTATGGCAATATCTGGAGATGACATGCAGTCAATCCTGATTGTACTGGAGCACATCCACAAAAGGTAAGGTCTCTGAAATTTGTGTTAGGAAATTTTAAAGAGTCTAATTCATTTCCTAAAAACAACAGCCATTAAATGGCAATGACCGTCAAACATTCAATCCAACAAGCTACTTCCAGCTCTTTGAGCTAGTCAGCTTCCATACACACAAACCCAGCTTTAGACCACTAAATTCAGCACCTAATAGCAGTATGTCCCTGGGCTCCCTCTGTAAATGAGCAAGTCATTCCTTTCCAGAGTGGAGGTGATGAGTCTGGAAGCACCTCTAAGGTGATTAAAGCAACCAGACTTCTGAGTCTGGATGCCTCTGTTAGAAGTCTAAGCACCGGCAGGATGAATCCAGGCCATCTGTGACCAATTCTGACACAGAGTTAAGTCACAGGGAAGCAAACTAAACTTTTTTTTTAAAAAAAGTTTCTTTGTGAATGTGCCCAGGGATCCAACTGTGGAAGAAAATATTGCTCCTTCAGCTCCAGAGTGAATGAAAGCATTCATGGAAAAAAGAACAAGGAGTTTTTTCCAGAGAAACATTCCATAGGTTCATCGCCAGCAGTGAAACAAGTTGTCAACAAATGCAAACAGTGGTTGCTTTCTCTAAGATAGTGCTAGAATGTCACAGGGAGACTCCAACCAGCCCTTTGTGCTGGGACCATTCTGCCATTTCCCAGAGGGTGGGACAGCTTTTTCGCTGTAGGAGCCAGGTGTAAGGTCTGGGACACTGCTGTGGGCCACAAGCAAACAGTGCCTCTAACAGTGCCACCACAAAGCCACAAAAGAAACAGGGGAAAAGTCTGGTTAGTTTGGGAGCTGCCCTGTGCCAGCTGACATTGGGATGACTATCACTAAAATCATGTCTAACTCTGCACTTGTACCCCTATGGATTCACTCACCTAACAGTGCCTTGCAATACGTATTTCTCCACTTCCCTCCTCCTCATGGGTATTCACCAACTTCTGGACCCCATCACACAACTAATCCTGCTTCTCAACACTGCCAGGGGGCAGGACATCCGCATCAAAGCCTGAACACTGCCAGAGCCCTGTAGCAATCAGGGATGGATCAGTACATGGTGTAAATCTACTCAGACTCATTGACCTGGATCAAATCTCCAGCTAAGGTGTCCAGGAGCTGACATGCTTCACTGACTCCAACTAGGCACAGTCCACATTCCCGCTGCTAGTGAGCCAAAAGGTCATAAATGACACATTGTGATATGAGGCTTTTTGGCATTTTAAGAGATTTGAAGAGCTTTCTGTGTGCTCAGATCCACACATCCATACTCAGAAAGAGCCAACAATCTCTTTGCTCCGAAGGAAATATGCGAGTATTCATGTGATTTCAGCTTTGGACTCAATCACCTTTCCATCTGCTCACAAAACTGAGCTGTACTGGGTGTAAGACCAGAGAGGGCTTGGGGCATGGGGAAAAAAAAAGCCCTCGGTTGTCAGGAGCTCTGGTTCTTGTCAGTACAGTCTGAAGGAAGAGTGGAGGAAATGAGCAGCTGAGCTCACATCATAGAAAACATCCTTACTATGTTATGAGTCTTGGCAGAGATTGTCTTGACACTGTCAGGATCCCAGATAACCAAATCGGCATCAGAGCCCACTGCGATACGGCCCTTCCGTGGGTACAGGTTAAAGATTTTAGCTGCATTTGTGCTGGTCACAGCAACAAACTGGTTCTCATCCATCTTGCCAGTCACCTGGGGAAAGACAAAAGGAGCCCCTGCATTAGCCAGGTGGGGACCACTCTGAAAAGCAAATGGCTGATAGCACGACCATCAAAAGCAGATTCCCAACGACCTCTGTGGGGGCAAAAACCTCAAGCAGAGGGACAATAACAAGCTTTTGCAAGGAAATATTGACACACTGCTGCAGCTCTTTCAGCTCTGAATGTCTGCTTGCAGCCTAGGGCTCTGGAGAAGGAAGGAACTTGTCTCACTCATCCACCCAGCTGTGGTACAGCAAGGAACAGAACCAAAACCCCCTTTCATTACTCTATTCACTTGGCCGCACCATCTTAACTCAAGAGTGCGACAACTCCTTGATCTGTTTATCAGAAATATTTTACAGGTGAAAAAAGAGATAATAGAACCTACAGGAACAGACTTTCAACTCTTCCTTGCAGACCGGTAATTTTCAGTCAGAAATCAGCCATGACAAAACAAAAAAAAAAACAAAAAAACCCAAGAAGATCCAGATCTGGCACGCAGCTATTTTGCTATTTTGCTACTGGCATAGAGGTACAGATATTTACTACATAAGTGAACATTTGCTATATGCCAAAATGCTTTGAAGGCTGGATTTTCAAGAATCATGGGTGGAAAGATGGCTTAAGTTCAAGTAGTTCCAGGGTTTGCAAGAGCTGCTTCTCCAGCCATAGTACAATCAGTCCATGACACGTGTGACATACCACAGCCTTATCCCAGATGATGGACATTCTCTCTTCAGTCCCATTGGTTCCTTCAGGGATCAGGGTAAAGTTGTCCTTCCCAACAGCTTTCTGAGCAGTGTTGAAGGTGCAGTGGGCACTGCCAGTAACTTGGAGGTCTCCGCTGGAAAATGATAATGACAGGTGTTTAATATACTTTATTGTCACAGGTTTACTCCTAAAGATAAAACACCTTTTTGCTAGCTGACAACAACAGCTATTGTTTTTTATTACCCACTTGTCTCATGATGAAGCACGTCTTGTGCGAACACGCAGAGGTCTACTCACCAGGACAGTAGTGAGTTGAGAAAATCAGGAGTGGTTGGGTCAGGACTCAGTGGTGGGGAAGTGACAAAAGCTGCTGCCTTAGCCCAGTTCTTGCTCCAGTAATGAGATCCATCAGTACCCAAGCTGGCTGTGATGGGCTCCCCATACACCACAGTGCCTACAGGACAGGAACGCAGGCAAATCCACTGTGAGTGCTAAGCAACATGCATCTCCAGCCTGGCTTCCAGGCACAAAGCATCCTTCTGAAAAAGGACATTTCCACGGGTAAGTTATGCCAGCACTGCACACTGCAGGGTTTCTTGGTGCTTCCTCTCAAGTATATGACCACAGAGACACGGCATTGGATTGAATTCACTGGCATGCATCACCAGATGATCAAACATCATTAAACTCCTGGCCTGTTCAAAGCTCCTCTGAAACTGTGTTATATTACTAAGTGCATTTGCACAAGCAAGCTCTTAATTTTATATGCCTATCCTGAGATCCCTAAAGAAACACTGCATTTTCCAACCATCGGTCCCTCAGAGTAAGCATCCAAACCTCTAAATACCTGAGTTAATAATAAAGATACTGGAGCAGCAAAATGTGCACCATGCCTTTACACAACTGCTGAGGTCAGTGCTGATTAATTGTACTTGAAAGGGAAACTGTAAAGATTCATTGTGTTGTATTCTGGGCCAAAAATCTTATGAAAGACTGAGGGGAACCGTAAGAGTGTGAGGAGATACAGCCTGGTCCAGAATGGATGTGGATGAAAAAGAATGAGCAAAAAAGGCATCTGCAATATTTTTACAAACGTACATGTATTAAAGATCTAACGAGGCTGGGTTTATTGGAGCAAGCTCTGTGCACAGATCAGATAAGAGAAAACTCGTATCAGGAAGGTTTACAGCCTAACAAGAGAGCACATCACTGAGAGGAAGTATCAGTGTTTCTGGTTCACTAATGCAGCTCAGGAAAACTGAGTGATTTCCCCAAGGGTTCATGGTAAATCTGTGGCAGAACTAGGAAATGAAATCAGATCTTCTTTCTGTCCAGTCCCCTAACCACCAGTGCATCCTTCCTCTTTATTAACATTTTTGGAACCACATGAAGGCAGAGCCAATCCTTAAGGCCATCACACTCTGCATGCTGGAATGCACCAGCAACATCTGCACACCAAGCAGATGCAAGATGCTGCAACTTCAAAAGCAGCGCAGGCTGGTAGCCCCACAGATCTGCTCACCAAATGAAACTTTCCCAAAATCTCTGTTAAATGCCCATCCATCTGGCTTCTGAGCCCAGACACTCCATGTACATGTAATTGTCTGCAAAAGGTGTGTGCAGTTAAAATACTAACACTAAATACTTCGATCAAAAAAGACTGGCAAAGGCAACCCAAGAACCGGTCAGCAGCGTCCTACACACCTCACCATGCAGACTACAGAAATATCACCTTTCACCACATTGTTCAAACTACTGTTATGTCTATAGGCTCTCAAGCTAGCTGGGAAAGAGTGCATTTGCTGAGGCAGAACGATGCATTAACTGGCTTCGTGCTGCTTCCAGGACCACACTGAAACAGTAGGTGTAGGAGCTGCCTTTACCAGAGGGGATCCACCAGCAGAGGAAGAGGCCATCTGACATCACTTGCCACAAATAGGGTTATGAAATCAGAACAAGGCGAAACACACGCTGGCTATTAATGGGAGGCCTGTTGTGGGCCGATACATTGGGAGGATTGTTCTGCAGGGAGCGATGTTTTGAGCTCCCAGATCTGCCAATGACAGAGTCTGCAGGGAATCTCCTCCATACAAATGCCACTGGGAACATCTGGCTTTAAATAACAGTCGTTCTTTTCCATTTAGCAAATCAATTCTGTTTTGTTTTTGCTTTGGATAGTCTTCAGCTATGTTTCCTCTGTTGCTTGGGAGGGCAAGGATAGTGTGTGTGGCCCTCCTGGGCTACTCAGTTGGGTAACTGCACAGCATTTAAATTGAATTATTTAAATAAAGGAGCAGAGAATGTTGTGCCATTTACACCCCCAAATTCTCCTTATAAGGAGAAAATGCAATCTGAATGAAAACTGCATGTGCTAGTTCACTCAGGCAGCTAAATGAGTTCTGTGGATCATTCATCCGGGACAACCCCAGCACCTTTCACGGGCAGGCCAACACCCAGCCAAGTCAGGCTGTGTTTCGTGGTTTTTGTGATGCAAGTGTGTGGTCCCTTATCCCAAACCCTACATCTACTCTGCAGCTAGCGGTCTCGGGACAGTGAGCACAGGAAGAAGGTGTTTTTGTTGATGCTGCATCTCTGTGGTGCATGTGTCTCCAGTCCTTTATCTAGAAAAAGGAAAGGATGCTTCCCTGGCTAATAGGGTTAAGTTGCACAGCCACATCAAGTTGTTTTCTGGAGTAATGCGACATGCAGCCACTTTGCCATGTCAACACATCTTCTCATTTCAGCACAATCTCCACTAATGGAGCTAGGAGAGGAAAGTTTATCCCAAACAGCTTGAGCTGCTTCCACACCATGAACAGAAAGAGACGCCTTGGAGGTCTATCCCCCTTACCAACTCTGAACTCACTTAATAGGAATCATGGGATCAAAATACTTCTGAGCTAATACACAAACATAAATCTGTTTGCTGCAGTAGGAAATTAGCTCTTCTAGCACCAAACACCCAGATGGAAAGTGATGTCATTTGTGTATCTATTCAGGCTTATTTAGACTGCATAAAATTAAATACAACCCTTCTGAGGAGAGGAAGGGGGAAATCATCCCTCCTGCCTACTCACCCACCCAGAGCTGCTTTAAATAGAAATGGAGGGTTTAGTCACAGAAGTAAGTAGGGAGACAGGCACTCTCTGTGCTTTGTAACCCTTGTTTCTTGGGGGCGAGACAGCAGGGTCAGGACCTGGGAGAAGCTACTGCATCATTCAGAGTAGCGCAGCTCCCCCAGACCTCTCTGAAAGGAGACATGAGGCAGCAGCATCCAAGGCAGATCTGAGTCTTGCTTCTTGCAGCATCCTCAGGTAGAGTTACAAGAGGCAATTGCAATTCCCAGCCGAACCCAGACTACCAATCCCAATTCCTGCTTGGATGCCAGGCTGTGAGTTACAGCACAGTCTCTATTTCACAAGCAAGGAGCACAACAGACAGCTGAACTGGTAACCACTTCAGCTACTCCAACTAACTGCAACAGGGCTCATGAGTCTGAGACCGCAATCAGGACTCTTAGAATCACTTCTGACCCCAGAAGTAGCTCAGCAGAAAGCACCAAACAAAGACCACAGCAGCTGAAAAGAGGACACTGCTTGCAGTCTCCATGGGGATTTGTTAAGTGGAGATAGCATGGAATTACTCTGCGATAACATGAAGGCGCATGGCTCGATGTAGTAGGATGGGTGTGAAGAGAGAGCCTCTAGGCTGAACAGAAGGAACGGCTCCTGGCACTGATACAACCACTGAATACTTGTCTGTGGGAGATGAGACAGAAGCAGTTGCTTGGGACCTATTAAAAAAGAGCCTGGACAATAATACTGGAAAAAGAAACTTCTCCTGTAGTGATGAAGCTTATGTTGGCAACAAGTTGAACGGCATGAGCTAATAGGGCGCTTCCATCCTAGGGAATTAACTTACCCTTTTTCCTGGCTTGAGCAATGACATCAGCGGCACTTTTGCTCATCACCTTGGTGATATAAAGGGGGCAGTTGGTTTGGTTGGCGATGGTTATTGCCCGGTTCACAGCTTCTGCCTCCACCTGAGAAACAAAGTCAGCAGCAAGTTAGTAACCTCCCTGCGTGTTAGCATATCCCATTCTCCTTCAGAAAGTCACACCCTCCACTTTCAGGGCAAAACAGGGTGTGCAGGACTGAGATGAGAGAGTTTCTACCTCTTCGAATCTGAGCTGGAAAAATGTACAGTGTAATCAGGGTAATTAAAATGGCATCGAGCTACAGTCCTCTCTCGTTACTACCTTTTCTCCCAGGCTGCTTCAGAGGTTCTCTGCAAGCAGTCTAAGTCCTAAAAATAACACTCCAGGTGCTCGGGGTCAGTATGATTAAGCCCCTTCTTTAACCTAGGCAAAAATAAGCAACTAAATTTGCTGAGTTAACTCAGCAAAACTATTCATGTTCCAGCCCACATGGAAGAGAGATGCTGTAGCCACATATTCTGGTAAGCCACGTTTGCAAACAAGCCTTCTAAATTGTACCCTCCGCTACAATATCTGGCTTGGGATCTGACAGAGTGTGAACCACCCCATAAATCAACTACTTTTTCTTGCATGTGTAGAGAGGGAGCCTCAGCAAGACTGAGGCACTACTTTATATCTAGTCTTAGAATGCATGTAATCAGGATTTTCGCAGATCACATACCCTAATCAGAGCAGTCCAGCTGACAAATTTAACAACAGAATAATACTCGTTGTGCCTACTACTATGAAGAACTGCAATACCATAGACATTTTCCAAACGAACAACAGAGGAGGTTGAAACCCAAAGCAATCAACCACCAGATTTCCAAAAGCCAGAGGTTACCAGCACCTCCTACAGGGCTGGCACATGCTCAGCACTTTTCAAATCTGCTCTACAGTGACTTATCTCAGGCCAGGCGCTGCAAACCATCATCAGTCCCAGAATCAGAATGTGCTGACTGCTGCCTCCTAGCCCCATGCTTGGTCCACTGAAAGAAGTACCTGAAATTAAGGATCTGTCAACTTAGGAAACTGTACTTGACACACTGACGCTTAAGTGCCTAGAACAGCACTGCTCACACTGACAAAGTCACCACCTGTTACACCGCTCTGTTTGCAGCTGGACTGCTCAAGAAAAACAACACAATGACAGCTGGGAGGTTTTTTTTTTTTTTTTTTTTTAAAAGAAAACCAGCCCCCAAACCCAGCAGGTTGGTTTCAAGTGCCAAAAGGGCTAAAGCCCTAGCCTGTCACCACTCTCGGGCTTGTGACCAACCCTCCCCAGGCAGAGGTAGCGTACCACTGCCTAGATGGGAACATTCTCTCACCCAGCTGCTCCATTCAAATACAAAAGGCTGCAAGGAAGCATGTTTGTTCCATGAGGTCTGACTGGAGTACGCCACAGTCAGCAGCACTTATAGGTAAGAGGGAAGCCGAAGGGAAGAGCCAAGAAAAACATAACTGTCCCTCCTGAGAGGCAAGGAGAAAAGTCAGATGGGCCAATGTTTCCAGGCAATGGCATCAGTTTGCACACTGCCCAGGTAAAGCAGGCACACACACAGCTTGGTCACTGCAGCACTCCGAAGTCTCGTTTCCACAATGTGCCTCAGTTCCCTTACTTGCAAAGCAGGAATAAACCAATATGCATCTCCAGACTTTTCACCAAAATGCCTTTAAGCCACTGCTAAGTAGGAAGAGAATCTTTTCTGCACAGAAGAGAACAAGGCTGTCGCTTTCATGCCTTGTGCCCAGATGCTATGGTGACGGGCACAAAACAATAACCCAACGACCAGTCGAAAGGGGAATGTTTGCAATTACCAGTATGCATTAGAAGCCCTAGCACAGCAGTTCTCTTGGAAAAAAAAAAAAAGACGCTTCCTGGAGCACTTGGACTGCTTGGGCTTTCAGTGTTTTTGTGGCTAAAATAAAAACAAAAAACGATGGATCGCTCTGAAAAGTCAACACAGAATGATCTGTGCTATGAGGGGGAGAGATTTACAGAAAGTTATGGGTGATGCTGCCTTGTGATAGCAGTATATTAATTAAGGCTTCTCTTGCTGCCTGGAACAAAGCGCTGCATATATCATCACCTTGGCTAAACCCAGGGTACTGAGGTGAGCAAGCTAAATCCATGACTCATCACCAAAATGTAAGCCTTAATTCATGCCTTCTGCTCAACCTGGAAATTCAGAACATGTGTGTTTGTCTTACTTGGAGCGTACACATGGCCAGACCCTGAATGCTTCACTCAGACATACACCTCACTGAATTCAGCGGGAGTTTTGATTTAATAAACATTTCGGTTTTGTTCAGCATGGCCCTGACCCAGTGTTCCGCGAAGGTAATGGGAACAACAGTTGGTTTGCTGTAGATAAAGGTCTGAATTCAGTGGATCTTCAGTAAGACGACAACCATCAAGAAGTCCATAGGACAGGCTTTACACTCCATAAGCGGCAGTGTGAAAAGCCATATCTAGTATTTAACTGCACTCCAGAAGGACACCAAGAAACATCCACTCCTGCTGAAGTTAACAGCAATTATGGATCTGCTGCCACCCTCAGAATCTGGCCTTTGTCATCAGCCAGCTGAAAAAGAGCTGTATGTTTTTAAAAACACAATGTTAGTCCTGTGTTGGGGAAAAGGAGGGCAGGGAACCAGATGACATCGTTTCCTGCTCTGTTTCCTATGACTTTAAAGGAGGAGAATTTGGACCAAGTGCTTCCACTCTGTGCAGACAGCACAGCTGAGTTCAGCTGCACCAAGGCTGCCCAGTGACGCTGGGAAGAGGCTCTGCTGATCCTCATTTGAGGCAGCCACGTGTCCTCAGGCAGCCTTCCTAACTACACCGTGAAAGAACACATTTCAGCACAGTGCAGGAGACAGATGTAACAAACAAACCAAGCCAGGGAACCACACAGTTCACACTTTAAAGCTCCTGCTCCACTAATGATGATATTTGAAGTAGCCAGAGAAGACTTGGCTAATTTTACAGCCAGATCCTTCAAGATTAGGAGCAGCCTTTCTTTGAAGTCCACAAAAGTTTAGGGGTGCTCCACAGATGAGCCCCAAGTGTCAAGCCAGCATCTGTTCCTGCTCTCCTGTTGCAAGCCAAAATATACGTTAATAAAAATGCAGGAGTGGGTGGGTGGAAGGCTCAGTGGAAGTGTTTGCTCACAACTTCCAGGAAGCAAAAAATCCCAGCTCCTGCAACCAAACACAAATTCTGTGAGGATTCACACACTGCCCAAGCTGAGCACTTCTTTTTCTTTCTGCCTGCAGCAACAGAGTGATTTATATTCCTACTGAAATGTCTCTGGATGCTGCTTGTCTGAACCAAGGGGAGGAAACAGAGAGGGAGCATGAAGGGCATGTGCGAATGATCTCACACACTCAGCTTCCAGCAGGACCACATCTGGCAGTCAGCAAAGCCCCAATATCTTGGAGGAGCAAAAATAATTTCTTGTACATAATGGATGGACTTCACAAACCCATAATGCCACAGTGAGATGTCTAGCTCAAAGATACTAAAAGACGGGAAATGAAGAATGCAGTGGGAACCAATCTGAAAAGACAAGTTTTGAGGTTATTTCTTACTCTCCGAATACTTTTTAAGGACTTAGGAGGAGTGAGATAAATGGGATTGGGGTGCTTGACCCCAGAGAAATCAAGGCAAAGGATGGAGGTTAAGTATATTAAAGTGATAGCCCAGGAACTGAGAATTAGCTTCCCTCTCTGGTACATATTTTCTGTGCCTTCAGCAAATCATTTAGTCCCTTGGCGTAAAAAAATCCACCATCTGTAAAATCTTCATCAAATGATCAAATACAATGGAAGGTACAAAAGTACCTCAAACAGAATGACAGGATTTGGGCATATATAAAAAACTTCCGCTGATTCAGGGAAGCCTTGATAAAATAAGGACTAAGACAGAAGCCCAAGAGATGGAATCTAGGAAACAGAGTGGCAGAATTCTGCCTATGTAAACCCAAATTCTGAAGTCTTTACTCATGCAAAATTGACTAGAAGCGATGGGAAACTACAGGATCTTCATGGTCTAGCTCCATAAAGACCAACACCATCAGAACATGAAATTCTCTGCAGACTCCATCTGAGAGTGTTCAGTTCAGCAGCTAAATCAAGGCCTGGGGATTCAGGTAGACCGTGCTCTGCCTGATGTCATCTCCACATGTAAGGGACCTAAGTCATTTTCTACATCCCCTAACGTACAAGTCCAGTTTGAGCTATCAAAGGGCTGAACTGAAGATGTGCTAAGTACCAACAGCTCTCTGTGTTTTGACTGCTCATCATGGGCTCTGTGACTCAGATTCATCTCACGTCACTTTAGATATCTGATGTGCAAGCAGAGCCCTTCTACATCCTCTCCAATAATGAGCAGAAAGAGATGCGCATTTCCAGAGGGCCAATCAAATATTAGGGTGGAAGGATTGCTTCCTGAAGATGTTCCTCTCTCCAGTAGAGAAGCTAGTAGGAGTAGTTACTAGTTAGTCCCTAGAAGCGTCTCAGCCTCTTCCCTTACCCCATGCAGCAATACTGTTTACAACCAGGATGAAATCCTGTTTCTGGCCACATTCATTCCACTAGGAACTACCTGATGGCAAGGCAGAAATGATATAAACCGGGGGAGTAAATGCAAAGGCATCCTCACCTCTTCAGGCCTGCTCAACACGTGCCCTTCAGGGCCTGTGATTCCCAGTTCCAGGATCCTTTGCTGCTCCTAAGGCAGAGAGAAAAAAGCAGAAAAAAAGATTTAAAGCAACATGCATTTTTCTTGCAGCAAACACAGCTGTTTGAAAGAGGCACAAGTGAGATCCTAGGCATCTATGCTAGCTAATGGTCACATGGGGCTTTACATAAGTGCCTTAGAACTGGAGTTCTGTCCAGCTTCCACTGTTGAGAATAACCAGAACTCTACAAAACCCTTGCTGATTTGTTCACAGGAGGTCAGGGAAGCCTTTTGTTTTGATTTGCTTCACATTGGGTTCACAGCCCCTCAACTTTCACTACTCATTTGCGTCTATAAAATAATCTCTAAGATGTGCAAAAATAGTATCTCGTGAAAAAATCATCCTGCCACTACGGGCAACTGGACTCAAAGACTCAGGTGGTCTTTTCGCCAGTCAGACAATATAGAAATCCTTCGCAACACCAAGTTTTGCATGCTTGAGGCATAATGTATAAAAGAAGCTGGAGATCAGATTAAATCCAAATACATTATTAACATTTCTTCTTCACTGCTGTTTAAAGGATCCCAAATATCAGCATCCCAGGTACTGTATGAAGTTATTTTCCTTCCCACTCTCCCTGCTCTAAGTTATCACAGAACATTTTTCCAGATGCAGTGGCAGTCACAGCCAGGCACAGTCTTTCAGTCATGGACAGAAAGACAGAGATGGCTGATATCCACCACAGGCTGAAAGCCGCCACAAAAACCTGATTTATCACTCACAATGAAGGGGATGACGTTTGATGCACAGCTCTGCTCGCATCCTTGATACAGCTATGCTGTGCTTTTAAATGCCTCAGAGATTTTCTGTTTGCAAAGAGAGTTTAAACCCCTCCCAGCGTTTTGAAGTTAACAATCCACAGAATAAACATAACATACCTCAGCAATGATGTCACCATTCTCAGCATGCACTTGAGCTGTCGCACCAATATCCCGGATTACACTCAGGACCTCATATATCTGGAAGACAGAAAATACCCATTACAATATACACCAAGTGTACACTCAGGTCTATACATCCGATCTCCTTTAGCATACAGAATTTTGCAGAATGGAAAACAGAAAGGAAAGCATTAAGAAGGGTAAGATGTTTGCTGGATAGTTATGATCCATTTTCCTGCCTACAACTAAATTTCCCCATCTTTACAGTCAGAAACTAGATATTGCAAGAAGGACTATTCAAAAAACAGGTTTTGGTATTTCTGCCACACACACTGGAGAATGAAACAGCAATTGCACAGGCCGACATCTCAGGTGGTTTTAAGGAACTCACAGTGTTTTACTTGTTTCATGCCTTCACTTACTGGTGCCTAGCATGGAAAAATAACCTTACATCTGATTTTCATGGAGAACCTGCACCCACCCCTCTCACTGCCTGGGAGGGGCACAGTGTGATATCCCACTCCAACAACCAGCTCGAGAGGGCTCAGGTTGACTAACCCACAACTGATGCCTGCTCTGTAAATGGCCACCCGTTAAAATGCTTACCAGAGTCATTTGAGATAACTGTCATACACCACTGCCTCCCACACTGTTCCAAATGACTCCTAGGCATTCCTCTCCTCCCACCACATTCAGAAATGTAAACTACCCATCTAAACAATTAAATGTGCTCAGATGTATCCACTAGAAGAGCAAACAGGAGGGCAATTCCTTTTTAAGGTCCCAGCAATTCTAACGCTAAAGCCAGAAACCCACTTTCTGGACCAGGATCTGGTCCAGAAATGGACTATTTATGCCAGAAATCTCATCGTCTTGCCATATGTCAAGGCATAAAGCAGCAATTTATAAAACTGCTACTGCTTCCACACCAAAGGAGCCGGAATAAAACCTTAGTTCCCTAAAAATGAGAGTTTTACCATTACTTTCCCTAGCCGAGACTTTCAGGGTTTTTTAGTTTAAAAATAAATAAATAAATAAATAAATTCTTTGAGGCAGAGCTCTGGGTACTGTTACAAACCTTAGGTACTGTTACACATACAAAGATTGAAACCAGAAGAGAATGTCAGATCCAAATATATTGAATTTAAACCCTTATATGTGACTAATGCACAGCTTTCAGTGACAGAAGCATGTGAACATTAAGCTTTCCTACCTGGGAATCAGTTAGCTGAAAGCGATCTTTGAAGGCCATGTAAACCAAAAAGGAATTCACACCTGGTAGAAAGAGAGCAAAGGAATTATCTTTGATATACAAATTGCAGGCACACATAAGGCTACGAAACACACCATTTCCCACAGAAAGAAGACATCTCCCTTAATCAGCCCCCCAGCTAGCAGTAATGATAGGGAGACATAAATTACTTGAATCTGCTGTGAAATGCATACGCATATGTGCACGTGCATAGATGCACACGCTCTTAACAAATCACTGCATAAAGCCAGGATCTCCTCAGCCATGTGGCATTTATTAACACAACTGACGGGAACGGTGGAGCTTGCACTCCAACAGTGGGGACAGCTAAACCCCTAGGCTTCCACTTAACATTGAAATAAGAATAATTCTGTGGATTCAGCACTGTGGGAGGTTGAGTAAAAAAAAAAAAAGCAAAATGCACTGCACACAAAAGCAGAGATTGGGCATGTCTGTCTGATCCTCCACTCCCTCCTGCGAGAGAGTTGGGAAATCTCTGTAAGCGCACTCTCCTGCACCATGTTTGTACTGACCGAGACACAGGGAGTTCTCATAAGTTGGCTTTCCCTCTCCTGCTTTCTGTAGCACATGAACCAGTAAAAACTCTTACCCAGCACTTGTGGGAAAACATTCATTAGGATGTAAAAGGTTATGCCTTTTTTTTTTTTTTAAAACTACAAACAGGATGGAAAATTACTCTAGCCTAAGGACAAAACGTCAAGGAAATTAAAGAGGGGAAAAACCTATGAGGTCATTTTATTCAGCTCTTCTCCACTGTTAGTGACCAGTGCTGGATTGTTCCTTCTGGGCCTGACTCTTCCCTGGTTTACAACAGTTTAATGTCTGAAGCTATCACCTACCTGCACTAATGAAAATCAAACCCTCTGCATCAAGTCCTAGCCGACGGGTCTCCCCTGAACAAAGGTGCTCCTGGCAGCAGCAAAAGATTCACTTCCATAAATCCTCCTCCATCTAACACACTGCATCCCCCTGAGCCTTCTAACAGTGACTGTCTAGACCTTAACAAGAAGCCAGAATGGGCCAAGATAATGTCAGGGCCCAAAACAGCTTTATTGGGATGTAAGAATAAAATACTTCTGAAGAGCCAGTCTTGAAAAATAGGGGAAGCAATCCTAAAAACTAAGGAGGGCAAAGGCTTCCCTGAGCTTTCTCTAACTGAACTTACCATGATCTTTAACCAGAGCTTCCATCTCCTCCTGGACACCTTTATGCCACTCGGTGATATCCACATGCAGAGAGTAGTCACAGCAGGATTTGCTGTCTGCCCATTCTCGCCACTGGTCAAATGCAGTCAGCAAACTGGTCCCCGGCTCAGGAACCACGTGATCAACTGGGAAAGACAACAAAAGCATTGGTAAATGGCTGGCTTGGTATCTTTCCGGGATGTTTAAGACAGAAAGCATGTTTTGCAGGGGCTGCTGCAAAAATAAGACATCCCCTCCCCCTTAAAATATGTCTGAAAGACCTGGGTTCTAAAGCCCTACATCTGAGATTGCAGCCAGGAAGCCGAATACAAAGAAGAAGAAGCTGAACGGAACAGTTCAATTACTACAGCTTGTTAGATTGCAATTGTTTCTAAGTGGAGCAAGTGAAATTCCTAGGGCAGCAAACACAAACCACTGCAGAGAGCTCTATAAACACCCTCCCCTGCTAACCTACTAGGGTGACAAATAAACAATGCAACAGGCAAGATCCGCTGTGAGCATCAGTCAGCAGCTTTCAGTACTCAGCACCTCACATTCAAGCAGCGCCTTTGTCTGTGCCTCTGGAGATGCTAGAAAAGGTATCCAAAGAGTGCAAAGACATATTAGTGCTGGCACATACACAGTAACAACCAAAGACTCCATGTACAGATGAGAGCTGTTTTATGCTACGCGTCCCAAACGCGACACAGTATACGAGCAAGGACTAGAACAAGCAGGACCAACACTCTGTCATGGCTGGACAGACCTTCTGACAAGAAGATGGTCCTGCTTGCCTCTGCCATCTTTTCAGTCCGATCCTCATTTTAGCCTAACACATTGGGTCTGACAGCGACTGTGTTTATACGCTGCTATAGGATATTCCAGCAGTATTACAGATGCAGAACAATCTCAAATGGTAACAAAATAGATTTGGATCTACAGGTTTAGTATTCTTCCCAGCAATTTGAACAACATTCAAATTATTTGAATGCATGGGATCTCTAAGATCTTCACTAACCAAGGTGAAATAGAAGAAGCAAGCCACCATCTCAGACACTGAATTGTTGCTGAGAGAGTAAGGAAAGACTGCAAGACTTCACAGGTCACAAACTGGGCAGGCACTGTTGGGGAGGAGGAGAGCCCTGGCTTAATTTTATATCAAATCACCAAAAAAAGAATAAAAAAAAGAAAAGAAAAAGCTTCAATTATTGGCAGAGAAATTCAAGCTGTTTATTTTTAACTTTACTGGTAAGTATCTGGGCTGCCACCAGCTCAGCAGTTAGCTCTAAATCTCAGCTAGGATAAGCAACAAAGTCCTCACTTTCAGTGAAGTACAAAGCTTTGCTTCTCCCCCACGCAGACATGTCAACCTAGATTTACTGCTTTTGCACCACCTTAAGAAACGGATTTACATGGGGAGCTCTCAACCTGCTGCAAAAGCAGTACTGCTCTCCCGAATGACCCATGAGCTTCTGCCACCCGAGTCAGTAACGACGTCTCCAGTGTTTGAGATGTGCAAACACCGTACAAAGCCAGAAGGATCACCAAAACCAACCATCCTTCCTGTAAAGCTCTGCCCACCCCTTCTGCCTTCTGCAAAGGTAGCTACATAACAGACAGCAAACAGCAATTAAAACATTTTTTTCCAAAAGGCTTATGTCTGCCCTTCTAAGTATCACACTGGCCTGCAAAGGGAAGGGTGGGATGTGCAGTTCTTTGCAATGCACCATCAGTGCAGCTGCAGCTTTAACTAGCAGTGGCTGAAGGGTTCAGGAATAGGAGGCCTTCGTCTGTCCACTCAGATAGCAGCATCCTGTCCATTAAAGAAATCTGTGCTATGAGTGAAAGCTCTGAAATTTGCCTGGTGGCTGGCATCAGATCAAGGATGTGGTTTTCACCACCCTCAGGAAAAGCAAGCCAAATTCAACCAGCCGATAAACTGTCCTGTTTTTTAAAAAATCATCCAATTTCTCTTCCACGAGCTTCTCCTCTCTAATAATGGTCAGAAACCTTCCACCGACTTCCAGACTGAATTGTTTCTTGGCCAGTACACAGCCCATTGTCACTCTGCCAAAGTTAATCTTTAGCTTAAATAGTATGAACAACAAGGAGAAAAATAACATTCTCTCTGCGTTACCAAATGGACATGGAGAAAACCCAGGTTTTCAGAAATGGCCAGTGCCTTAACACAAGAGCTGTCTTCCTCAGCCCACCAGCTAATTAAAAAGCCAAAAAATCCCATTTAATGTCTGCCACGCCACAGTAATAAATCCGTATCTATTTAGACGAAAGGTGCCACAAGAGCTCTATCAACACCAAGACACCGCATGGCTTATTGGCATTAGGGAATTCTGCCTGGAGACACCAAGGGGTTAACACAGCGCGGTCTTCATAGCCCAGCACGGAGCCCCTGTGAACGGCTCTGGTGTCTGGGATCACAGCTTTATCACCATCTCATTTCATGCGCTGCCCAAGTATGACTAATGGGAGTTTGTGGAGGGAGTGGGAGAGGGGGTGAAGGAGCTCTATCAGATCTTTGACAAAGTCAAGCCACAGCTGGTTACAATAAGGATAAGGATGGAGATAGTGGTGCATATGTGCATGAAAGTCAGCTCTGAGGATTAGGAATATCTCATATGGAAGCTGTGCTGCCGACACATCTCATAGCAGTTCCCTTGAGCTCACTGATAGCCAAATCACCCATCATCCCCATCCAAATAGAACACAGTTTGTTTCCACAGCAGCTCTCTGCCATGCAAATATTACTAATCAACCACTTCATCATATTCACGCAGAAGGACTAAGCAGGAGGATGGCCCAAATGTGCAAGGTAAACCACCAGCCTTTAAAAACTTGTGATTTAACTAGTCCAAAGAGACCTGGGGAAGCAGCAATGTGGTAGAGCAAACCATGGGCTGGTCACAGCGACAGGCACGTCCCCAGGCCGGGGTGCATGTGCTGGAGGGCAGCTGCAGCTGCTCCGCAGCCATACCTGACCCATGGCAGCCCGGAGCAGGAGGGAAGCTGTGTTGCTGCAGGCAATGCAGCAGATGCTGTGCATAAGATGTGAGAAACACAGACGTAAGCCCAAAATTCTAGTCTAGAGGTAACTCAGACATGCATACGAATGTCTCCTCAATTTTACCACCTCTTGTTACAATGGAAGGGGTCAACCACATTGCAAGATCATGGCCCACATCCCTACATGCTTGGGTTCATGAAAGGGTTGGGTTTTTATTGTTTGTTTGTTTATACTTTAGTAAAAACATAATAGCTACAGCCCAAATAAGCAATAATGAGCCTAGATCCTTTAAAGGAGAACAGTCAAAATTGATTCTTCGCCTGCTGTTAAAACAACTGAGTGTTGTAACTACTTCTGCTTATTGGTAGGGGTAGGAATCGCCCACACGCAGCTCAGAGGAAGTTCTCCTTCCAGCCCTCAGGCAGAGCTCAAGAGCTCAGAGTAAAACAAAAAGCTTTCTATTCATGGCCCCTGCACTTCAGAGCAGTACAAAGCGGCTGATGAAAGCTCCATCCGCTACATTCCCACAGCCCTAGGTTCCCAAGATGACCCCTGGGTATCATCTGCCACAGGACCATGGACACAAGGTCCTCTGACCCACCAGAGCACGCAGAAAACCCAGCCATGTAGATTACTCTAGAGGTTTCCCACGTGAAAAGCAGTGTGCTATCCTGACCTCACTGAACCACTTCTCTCTAGGGAACCCCACGGCTTACTGCCCCGTGTTGCATTCCTTCATCTTGGAAACCAGGGATATTCAATTCCTGCAGCAGATGGAGTGGCCTCATCTCTGCAGGACGCACTCAAGACAAACTGTCGCAACACAGACTGTTGTCACCCCTTCACTCTCCAGATCACTACAGCCTTGATCTCGTCTTGCTTCCAAGCCCAGATGTTTTCTTCCTGTTGTTGATTATTGCTGTACAAATGATGTCAGCTGCTGAGGTCTGAAAAGGAAGTTGCCAACTCATTTTAAGCTCAAAGCTTGCTCCAAAAAAAGAAACAAAAGGAAGAAAAAGACAGAAAAGGAAAAGATCATTTAAGTATCACTTCATCAATGTTGAAACCTTCAAAGGAGGAATTAAAGAGCTGTGGTCCTTGTAGCAGCTCCTTGAATGACAGTGAATTTCAGGCCTAACCTTAACGTTTTTCCTTATTTAAAATACATTCTCAGCACGCTAAATGGCAAAGCTGAGGTTAGGATTACAGTGGTTTCTCAGCTATGAACAGAAAACATTCTGTAGACTTACCTTTTAACCTTCTGAGGTACAGAATCCAAAATGCAACAGCCTATTTGAAGAAAGCAAGCTGGTTTACATCAGGAAAGTAACTACTTTATAGGAAAAAAAAGGATGTTGTATTTTACAAATAATCTAACTTTTCCCTTGGTAAGAAACTGATGAGATTCCAAAATTACTGGGTAGTCTTTTTCCCAGACAAACTGAGAGTTCACCGCCCTTTGGAATGCAGTGGGATTTCAGCACCTGTGTACCCACATGCCATGATTGTTCCAGCCACCATGAGTAAGACTCTTCATTACCTCTCGGATGTGCCTGGTTTTGCTCTCCCATCATTACATGCAGTTTTGCATTGTTTACACAGTGCACCTGTACTTACTTCCAAATATTTCAGCTCCCACCCACCCATCATCCCTGGCTGGTTTTCTGCCTGTCTCTCTCATGATCCTTCGCTCCTCCTTGGACAGATTAATCAGCTCGAGATTAAAAGCAGACAATAAGCTGAAGTGAGACAACAACACTAACCGCTGTTAGCTTATCTGTGTGGTTTTAATATACCAAAGCTAGCATTCAGCCATACTGAAATGTTGCGTGTCCTGTGAGCACAAAAGGCTGAATACTGTGGGGAAGAGAGAACCATTGGTACATCAGCCATTCGGTATTAAGCAAAAGGGGAAAGGAAAAACTTACAGGAATTGATTTAAAGGGAACTTTCCAAGTGTGGGGGGAATAAGGCAGTAATAGTTTAACATCACATGAAAATCTAAGTAAGGTAGGAGAAGCGACAGCATCACTTTCATAAAGCATGAGCGTTTGCTAATGATACCATTGGTCAGTGCAGGTATTAAGGGCTGACTTTAAAAATACCTTTGTTCTTAATTCAGCTACTGCATCTTCTCATTTACTTTAAACCCGTCTCAACCTACTAGCTAGCTGCACAGCACACTTAAAATGGTGCTGACCTCAGCTTTACACAGTGGCTTTATAAAATGTTGCATCACATCTTGGCTTCCTCTTCCAAACTCTGATACACTGTGGCTTTTTGGTCCTTCAGAGCTTTTTCCAAAGCAAGGGGGTGCCTGCCGCTCTCGCCCAGGCTTGGAACAAGTGCCCAGTTTGAGAACGGAGGCAGCTATTCTGCAGGGGCACGAGGGATCACATGCAGAAGACTGGGGGATTTAACCAATAGCTTACAGGATGCTTTGAGACTGAAGCCATAAAACATCCCATATAACATCCCTCTGGCACTTTGAAGCTCCCAAAAAATGCAGTTTAAGAGCCCTGCCTTTATATTTTTGACCCCTCACTAAGCTCAAGAGAAATTATTGCTTTTCTAGACCTCAGTGGGACAGCTGAGTTCAACTATTAGCCTTACATTGAAAATAAAACTTTATTTTTTGGATGGATGTCCTCATGGGTGGGGATTAATGGGTTTTATAGCTTCCTGGTATTGTGGCATGTTCATTTTTTTCTTTTTTGCATCCTGCCTCATTTGAGCAGGCCTTGGCTTGCTAGCAGCCTCTTCCTGGAGTTTCTATTAATAGTCCTTGCTTCCAGCTTTCCCCTGTAAAGTTTTTCTTCAACTGCTTTAATTATGTGTCAGCTAAAGCATGCATGAAGTTTTTCCTCCATCTTCAGCTAACGAATGCCACTACCAGGAAAGAGAAAAACCATTTGATACGGACAATATAAAAATGAATTAGGGCCAACTAGCCAAAAAAATTGTGTATGTAATAAAACCACGTATGCAGGGTTCCAGTCGCTATTATAAACGGCAGTTTTACACATTAGTTCAGGCTCCTACTAGCATTAAATGTGCCTATTGTTTAAGAGGAGTTTATAAGGTGTAAATCCTTAACATTTAAGCTTCACTGTTTGCAGGCAGATTTCCCCAACCCAAAACTTTAAATAGCAGCTTGATCACTATAAACACATCTGCCTTTTTAATACTACTTAATCTTCACAGCCACTGCACGTGATCAAATCTGCTGAATTTATTGAGTTGCACATTCTGTCACGAGCCATTTTATTGCGAGGTTGTAATTAAATTCAGCCCGGGTGATTGCACAGCTCCGTACTTACAAGTCTGGAGCTGCTGCTTGTCTATAGCTGCAGCAGTATTCTCCTGGCACTAGTGTGGACTGGGAGAAATGCTATGAAGTGAGTGGAATAAAATCAACACATGTGAACTGAACGTCAGGCCCTTGACTGACCCACGAAGCTTCACAGAAGATTATCCTATAATCAGAGATCTTATTCATCCAAAGACTTCAAACTCTCAGCTAGTAAGATGCCACAATCTCTTCTACTGTTAGTTAAATATCATTGTGACCCTTTTAGAGGTCAAGAAACTGAACTACAGAGAGCTGCCTTGTCCAGTAACAAAGTTGTTCAAAAGTCAAGTCTCTCAGCAACAGGACTCCTGCTGGAAACAGGCTGTTTCCTGTATGGAAACATGGCTCCCAGCTCACCGGCTCTGCATCGATTTCGGCTAGAAGGAGACCTCAGCATTTCTTCTGAGTTCAAAAATCCCAAATCAAGTAACCTAAAAGAGCCTCACTTCTCCTGTGTTCTGATTTCACAGCCAATTCTTCCTCTAATCCACACTCCAGGTCCTGTTTTTTGATCTAGGATGAGGAAGGACAGCTACAAGATAGTGTTTAAGATTACTGTTTCATGTATTTGATGCATCTAAGCTGACACACTTGACTACAGGAAGGTAAGGAGAATGTAAGTGAAGAATTTTCTTAACATCTTGTGCATACAACAATCTAATTTTAGTTTTTCATAGCTGGGGGTTTTATCCCTATACTCCCCCCAACAAACAAAATAGATCATTCTGAAGAGTACTAACTCTCTGCACCGAATGGCATTTACCATGCTAATACAACTGCATGAAGATTGCTCGCTTGTGTATGTCTGCCAAACCAATAGAGGAAAAGGCAGGCTAAATGACATCACATGTTTCTGTCAGTTTAGATGCAGTTTATTAGACTCCATGCAGAGAAAATCAGAAACTGGACCAGACTCAGAAGAATTGGATATATCTGTGCTACACTGATTACATTTGCAGACTGCAATGTTCTGCTATTCCCTCACTGATGTCATACAGATATTTCCCGTGTCTTTTTAGCTGTCTGATTACATCCAAAATATGATTAATAATTTAATGTCTTTTGGACACAAAATTTAAAGAATAGGAAGCTGTATGTCCAAACAATAATTAATAACCCTCTTCGACACTTGGAATGACTACATATTTAGATCAGATAAAAAAAGGTTCCATTTCTTTACAGTGCAGCTTTATTGTACATCCAAGCTAGGCTTGCGTCTCAGGGGGTCACTGTGGTAAAGGAGGAGGGGAGCCAAGTTCAAAAGTGATATTCAAGTAATTACAAGATTTACTTTTTCTTTTAGGCACACTCCACACTTGAAGCCCATGTAAAAAGCACGCAGGGCTTCAAAGACTTCCATATATTTATACGGCCTGTGAACCTTTAGGAATGGGACTGAGCAAACTGCTGTTTGTAGCCATGGATTTCAAGTCAACGCAAAACACAACTATACTAGCATCCAAGGGGCAGAAGTTTGATCAGAAACAAGAGGACAAAAGATCAAGTGCCGTAAGCCAGTTCTGTCCCTCTCAGGTCAGTGGAGCTATACCCTGCCCGTTAGGCTTTTTCCACTAGCTGGGAAGCTGAAACAGTTCTGGATTTGCATCATTGTCACCAAGAACAGATTCTGGCTTCTCAGCTGCGTTTCATTGCCCATGGTTGTCTCAGGGGGGCGTTGGAGATGAAGAGGAACAAAGAACTGGAATTTTTGCAATGGAAGTTTGTGATGGTTCTGAGAGGGCTTTACATTTTCAGGAATAAAAAGTGTGGTTTTTTTTTTTCCAAGGAATTCTGATTCTCTAGAATCACTTTTTTTTTTTAAACAGCTTTTGAGTGAAATGAAGGGGAAAAAAAGATCTACTTGGTGAACCTGCCCTTTCCCTCTGTGTATTTGCTATACAAACATCTCCCCTCACTGAACAAGGACCAGACACTTCCCCTTCCACGGCTATGATGAAGTAACATCATGTTTTGAGGAAGAGGTTTTCATCAATCACCATCACACCACTTCCACTTCTGGTAAGATGCTAAGAATCTGCTCTCAGTTAAACGACTCACTTTGATGACTGTCAAACAATTACAGACAAGAAAGCAAGGTCTGAATGAGGCCCAAATGTCCATGTGTCCGCACAGAAAACTGTGGTGGGATCTGATGTGGAGGTGCAATAGGACATGTTTTCTAACAAATCTCTCGTACGACAGACATCAAGCCGCACATTTCACATTGCACTCCCCAATTTTCTGAACTCCCCTGGTCTGGCTGTCTGCTCATTTTCTACTGACTTTGTAAGGCTAACAGTGCCTCTAAAATTGCTACTGAGATTGCTGTAATAATAACCTGTAAGAGGCACTAATTAGATCATCCTTAGTTTAAATAGAGAAATCTATGACACAGCCCCCAACTAATGAATTTCCTTCCTCCAGGTCTGAAATAGCCCCATCCGGCCTCTCCAGCAGCCTCGTATTTTCATGGGCTCATGAAACCCCCCAGATCTGCAGGCACAAAGCACTCTGTTTGAGGTGGAAAAGGACGCATTCCTGGGCATCATTGGATCTGGCCAGCCCAAAGGTGGACACTGAGCCTGTGGCTCTTCCAAACCCTAGAGCAAACTGATGAGAAAAGCTCACATATACAAGACTCTGCCTTTTATTTTTTCCATGCGCTAAGCCTTTACAGGCAACTCTTACATTCAAGACCTCAACTTCATCTACTGTCGCACACAGGAAAGCCAGACTGATCAGGAGCCTGAATTGCCCCTAGATCCATGCTGTGGGACAGCTCGGTGTGAGCCATTTCCATACAGCTGCCATTTTCCCCTTTTACAGAGTGTTTGCATAGCAAAAGGTTTAATTGCTTCAGAAACCAGTAGGAGTAAATGCTGGTCTTGGTACTGTGGTCAAATTCTACTTCACACAAAAACATCCTGCACATTTATGGTTTTTTCCAGCTACCATTGTGCTACTATGACTTTACAAAACTATTCTACTTCATGGTTGATGAAGTGTCTCTGTACATCAGCCTGAAAAGTAGGTTGTACCCCATCAGTACCTGAACTCATCTCTTTGGACACTGGTACAAATCCTGAAAAATCATATCTGAAATAAATAAAACTCTGTTGGCAAGAGACAAATCAGTTCCTGTGTCCTGAGCTGGGAAGAATCCTTAACTGACACGCATTTCTGGAATGAGATTTTGAAGCTCTGTTGGGTTACACTATCTCTTGCTGTGCAGTGCTTTGGGAACTTTCCCCCTTCTTCCCCTTAGCACAAAAGCAGCGCTGTGTAATAATAGGGGATCATTCTCAAGGAACTCCTTTACCAGCTCACGTTGCCTGTAGGCTGTGCCAGGGAATTTCATTCATATGTAAAACACCACAGAGTCCCCCAGATTCCAAAAATATACACACTGCATATATGTAATTGCTTTCAGAAACAAAGCAATCTAGTGAAAATATGCCATAGAAGTGGTCAGGAAGGGGAACTTCCAAAAGCACGGCCCTTTTTGATGGGCTTGGAAAATTCACCACGAGATTTCCCTGTTAACATTTGCACGTTTAAGTCTGACAGTTCTTCCTATTGCTTAAAACAGGCTTTCAGGATCCAGGAAGCCAGAAGTACTTTATGCACCCAGGGCCCACCTCATCTCCCCCTCATACAGGTTATTCCTTTTATTCATATCCTGACAGCACCGAGAGCTGTGCATCACGAGCTGCAGGGTCTGCACCTGCACTGATGCCAGCCAGGAGAACAGGGACTCATCGCTAGGTGGCATCCAGCATTTCCCACACCAGGCTGTCAGGCAGTTCCACACTAAAAATAATCACTTTCTACTTATAACATGAGTGTCTAGGTGAACTTCACTCATTTGAACTAAAGTTTAGAACCCCTTGGTGACAAAACCACCTCCCATTATGGACAGCTAGCACTAGCATGGAGAAACTAAACGATGTACCCATTGTCACAGAGGTAGTGCCAACACTAACTGTGGTGTACCAAGGGAAGAAAAGAGTTTTCCCAGAAGCCATAACTCCTAAGTGCCCATTGCTGCATTCCTTCCAAATGCACAGGGCTGCCATGGGAGTTAGGGTCGTGCAAAGACGCAGGCACAGCCCCAAGCTGGTAACAACTGGCAATTTAAAAGCATGATTAAATCATGCTAGACAGGAGGAGCTAATTCGTATTCATTTCACATTTCTCCTTCTCACCAGAAAGATTAAAATAATCCAGTTTCTAGGAAACGGATGGCACCTATGAACTGAAGGCACAGTGGCTGAGGGGAAGATGAAGAAGACTCTGCAGACCCAAGGCATCAAATTCCTCTTTACTGACAGCGCTCGCCTGAATCCGCCCCAGGTGAGAAATATCACATTTAGTTGTAGCCATCATTCCTTTCAGGCATCACTTGCTTCCTTCCCTTGACAAGCAAAGCTAATTCCCACCGTGGAAAGTTAGAAGTTCCTGCCTGACAAGGATGATTTCTGCTGAGTCAAGCTCAGAGGAAGGTAAAAGAAGCCAAGGGACTGAACACCGGCAGGAAGGGAGAAATCCACACCAAAAAAAGAGCTGGAGGCACCATTTCCTGCTGTTTCTTTTAAGACCTTGTCTCAACTTGAAGGTGACTAAGACAGGTTATCTAGCAAGATTTAATACATGCCCTGAAAACCTATCTCAGACAGCAAATGATGTTACTTAAAAACGTTAGCTACTACCATTAAACAACTGCTTTTCAGTCTACAGCAGACAGGCTTTAGCTGGAGGACCCAACTTGTACACCCGCGCCTTACCAAGTATCACGTGCATTTTCCACTGAGTAAGGTACTGGGGTAAGGGATAACATAGTGGTGAAAGACACCTGGGTCTGGAGACAGTTTTTTTTCTTTCTTTACTGCAGTTAAAGGACCTGCATCCCACAAAGGCCCGTCTTGGAAAGGCACCTGTGAAGTCTACCAGGCCCTAAGTAGCTGCAGCTCCTCCTGAAGCCAGTAGGCCGGAGTCCCAGCTGGTCTGAGCAAGCACTGGCCTCCTGTCCCTCCTGTCTTTACTTAGCCTGCATGACCTGAGGGGCAAAGCTCCTCTTTGTGCCCGGTGTGCACGCAGCACACGGTTCAACAGGCTCCTGTTTACGGCTCCCAGACACTCTGGCCAGACAGCAGCAGTCTGTTTAGGCCAGCTGAGGATCTAGCTCAAACTTGGCAGCATGGAAAACGCACAGTCAAGCGATACCCATTAACTCTTTACTTCTGTGCGTCATCCGTAAGGCACGGGACTTGGGGATGAGAGCACTGGACACCTGAAAGGAAGACAAACATTTAAAAGCTACTCTTCAAAGAAAAGAACGTGAACTCTGCTCCGTGCAGTGGGAAAGCAGTACTAGTGATTCTGACCAGTATATGGAATAAGAGGGATTAAGTGCTATTGCATAAACATACAACATTGGTTACTTTTCCTGAGTGCCAAATCCCTCTTTTCGGATGCATGGAAAAATCTAGGTCAGTTTCATCTGCAGGAAGACGGCTGCACTGTCAGCGGTGTTGCCAGTTCAACATTCATTTGTTCATAGCTAAGTCAGAGTATCCAGGCACCAGCACATGCGGGACAGCCTGCACCCACTCCTTCCTCTTGCAGTGACAGGGGTGGAATGGGTCCAGGGCAGAACGGGGCAAAACAGAAACAGTGCTAGGGCCCTGTCTCCTGCTCTGTTAAAAATCAGTGTTGCCAAAGAGACAGAAGACCAGGAGAGACGTGAGGGCCAGGGTGCACAGCAGCTCTGGGGAAGGCAGAAGATGCGAAAATAGCAGAAATCTACTTACAGGCAAGCTGTGCTGAACAGCAGTGGTTTCACAGGACTCCAGCCCAAAACTGCTGGTTTCACCATTCAGCTGTACGAAGGGATGATGGCCCAGTCAGTAGGTAGAGCCACTAGCCTGAATGTGTGACAGCCAGGGTTAAAGCCACTATCACACCGCAGGCCTCCCACATAACCTCAGGCAAAGCTACACAACTCCTAAGGTCCTTAACTGTTCCTTGCAGGAGCCTATTCCCTCAGCAGCAAAGACACAACAAACAATCACTGCAGCCCAAAGGGGGAAGGAAAAAAATAAAAAAATAAAAAAAAAAAGAAATCCACACAATAAGACACAACGTATGTTGAGGACTTAACAGCTGTTTCCTTCTGTGCTAACTGGCAAGCAACATCAAGGGCTTGGCAGATTCATTTCGTTCACTTCCAATGAGACCCCTCTGCAAGCCCCATCAGAACAATAGATGCAATCCCATCCAGCAGAAAGTACACAGCACAGGGATGGCTGGAAGCACGGATGGTCCCAGCAAGGCAGGTTGTCATCCGTACAGCAGCTGCATGCAGCACCGCAGCCGAGATGCCTAATGGACTTAGA
Organism: Chauna torquata; assembly: GCA_013399475.1. Lineage (NCBI taxonomy): Eukaryota > Metazoa > Chordata > Aves > Anseriformes > Anhimidae > Chauna > Chauna torquata. The sequence goes on along the minus strand of VXAL01008542.1, from coordinate 92,095 downwards.
GGGGTTTAAAAGCTTGAGAAGCGCAGCTCGCGCTGGGGGAGTGCCCGTCTCCATTTATGGATGGACTTTCTCATTAATGATTTTAAGCCTGCTTTGAATAAAAGCAACAAGCACAACAGCAGGAAGCTGGAAGTCAGTGAAGTGAACAAGATTTAGTGTGAATCGGTGCAGAGGCCTAAGAGTGCGTGGGTATAAAAGGCACCGAGGGGAGCTGGAGGGAGGAAAGGGCTGGAGGGACTTTGCACTCCTGCGTGGTAATGTCATTATCCTAATAGCAGCGTTCAAGGAAGCCTCTACCCATATAAATCATCAATACACAAACAAGCGGACGTTTTCATTAGATTTCTACAGAATCAAACATTTCTTTGCTGCAGAAGAACCACCACCAGCTGCTAGAAAGTGAAGCAAGCCGTACACGGCAGCTCAGCGTGTCCGAAGTGCTGGTCCCCTCCCACACAGTTCCTCTTTTATCTGTGCTACTGGGTGCAAAAAGAAACAAAATTCAGGCTGGTCTCTGCAGAACAATGTGGTGCTGTGTTCACACAGCCACAGAGACTTGGTGAGACACTGCAGCTCTGTGGTTGCTGCCCTTTGACTCAAAACACTTGGTTTATATCCAGCTTGGCCACAAAGTACTGCACGACCACTGCTGTGTCACCTCCTTCTGGCTGTCTGCATCTGTCCTCTGCCTTTGCCCACCACTTCGACTCTTGCTGTCTACCAGGACAGAACTAACTCTGATAACAAACTAGCAGCCAGTGAGGCAGATGATGACCTACTCTTAACTGGTCATCCCATGCCAAGCTGCCCTTGCCTCAGAACGCTGCCTGGCCCTTTCCTAAGCCCTTCTCCAAGCTCACACTATTGCAGTTTTAGACTGACCTCCTTTGGGGTAGCTCCGTTCTCTCAAGTCACATTCAGTTCAAAAACTGAGAAGTGAGGAACCATACTAGACTGGAAACATGTGCTTCTAGCAGCTGAATGTTTAGGTGATGATCTTCAGGATAACCTAGCAGACCTGAAGTCAACTTACTTACACATTTGACTGGAGCTGAGCAACTAACACACTCCTGAAAACCCCTGCCGCCCTGCACGTGAGCCCTTTCTTTAATACCAGGGTAAAGCATTAGGAAGCAGAGTGCAGTCCATTTGAAGCTCCCCTTCATGTTCTGAACCTCCCAAGACACAAAGCTCATATCCCAAGTGTATGTTCTCCATGTTATTAGGATAACTGCTAGTCAAGTTCAAAAGGCAGCTGGCTTCCAAGTCACCAAGCCAAAAAGAGCTATAATTTCTTCTCACTGTAATTTCTCTCTATGATTATAACAGTGGTTGACTGAGTCAACACAGGCAATGTCAGCAAGCAATTTCACTCAAGGACGGCAGATACCCAGGAAGAAGCACAGTCTTCAGGGGGGTGGGGGGCTGAAATGTGTGTGGGAGCTGGCCTGGATAGATGCTGTTCTCGCTAGGACATTAAACAGGCTGAGGATCACAGAGCCAATGAATATACATAGCTTAGCTTTGTCCTTTGTGAAGGGTTAGAAGCGGACAGGGGAAATCCTGCTTCTGCTGAAGTCACAGGGAGTTTTACCACTGATGTTGAAGGGGATTTCACCTATCGCAGCTTATTAGCGGCCAAATGATCATGGGACTTGGAGAGACCACCCTGCTCTGTGTTATCTTGCTTCTCTAATAGCTCCAGGGAATGTTTTATATCCTAAGGCATCAATCTACCTCAAGTAAAGGGGGCTCAAAAATGCCATCTTTACCTCACTAAAACTGTGGCTCCACAGGCTCCATGGATGAGCAAGCCTCTTTTAAAGGACAACTTCAGGTCGAGTTCTTTTCCAAAACTCTGGAAGAACTGTTCTCTTTCCACAGAATAGAGGGGGATCTTAGGGAAGCTACCCTGAATGAGCTACAGCCTAATACATCCCTCTCTTACAAAGTCTTCTGCAGATCTTCCTGGAATCCTCCCTTCAACGTAATGCCCAAATGCTGCATTCTGACACTTCAAAAGGGCGAGAATCCAAGCTTTTTTCAAAGTAACATTCTCCTAAGACATGCACAGCGCTGTTTGCCCTCTGCTGACATACCCACTATAGCACTGTTTTAAGGCAGGGACAGAGAAAGGATCGTACAAATTTCCGTTTCAGAAGAACAATCGTATCGCAACACATTTCACCTCTCAGCTCTGCACAGAACACCCAACTATATTTTTTCATACATTAGCCAAGTCAGCTGGAGTCTTGCTACATGCCTTTGGCACTGAAGAGGGTAGAGACAGAAGGATCATAGCTGGAATTCCTGCTCAGATGGCATCCGCGGAACGAGTAGCTAGAAAATAAATCAGACCTAACTTCTCAGAGAAGCAACCCAAAGGAGGGCTCAGAAACGGAAGGACTGGCGAGCCCTATGGGATCAGCTGTGATACAGGGCAGAAAAGGGCTAACTTTGAGCGCATCACCGCTAACCACTCTCCCTCATTCCAGCTGACCAGTGGGTGAGCTGGGAAGCACTGAACTGGAGCCAGGTCTGCTTCCCACCAGGATAAATCTCCATTGGTCCCAGACAGAAAATCGCGCTACTCCATTTGACACTCATTGAGAATCTAATTCTCCCATCTCCGATGCTGTAGCAATGAGTTTACTTTAAAGGGGAACTGAAGTAAATAGGAACAGGGCTTGGAAACAATAGGTTACATTCTTGAACTCCTGTGTGCTTCCCTTAGATGTGTTTGACGTGTGAATTAAAGGGATAACACTGAATTTGATCTGAGCTGAAAAAAGTTCAGTGAAACCAACCCAGACATACAGGGTGAATTCCTGGCACTGCTGAGGTCAATGACGAAACTCTCCCTTACTTTGTTGAAGCCAGGATTTCACCCACAGCTTTTATAAAATCAACAACCAATAGAAACCTATCCAAGATTCTTGTTTTAATTTCACTGGGAAAATGTACATAAAACAAGTATTTCCCTACAATGATTGTAAAGTAAACAGCCTGAAAGTACCCTCTTGCATGAAAATGTGAAAACTCGAACCATGAAACTGACTGACCTGCTGTCTTGCCCGAAATGAGGGCTAAGTATAAAAGAGAAAAATGTATGGAGCAAAGATATTTGTAAATTAATATAAAGTTTGCTTAAAACACAAATGAAGAATTGTAGGTGTTTTTTGCACAAAGCTCACATCCATGAGACTAGCTTTCCAAAAAAAGCCTGAAAAATGGATGCACGCAGCTACACACATTTCCATGAGAGAAGCATACTCTCTTTGGAAAAGACCCAGGCACAGTATTTAAAATGCACAACAGTACAAACGCTAATGTGTCATTTTCAGGCTGAAATTTGCCTGTGATGTTATGAATTTAGTTCACCAAATGCTGGCCCGTTTATCATAAAAGATAAAATGCTGGAATCAGCCATGACTCCCACCTGCTTTGGGAAAAGCCAAAGGCCACCCACCAAGAACACATTCACGCCGGCAGTTCTGTATGCTTCCTTGTGGAAAAACATTTTTTGCAAATGGCATAATTTTGCTAAGGAGAGCAGCTGAGCTGACACACGGCAGAGTCTCCAAAGCTTTGAAGTCTAGCTGGATTATTTACCCCACTTTCCTATGCTCAGTTCCAGTTGCTGATACCCACCCATCAGTAATGTCTCCATCATCCTCCACAGTCTAATTACTGTCCTCACTGCTACACATCAGGAAGCCATTTTTTGTTCAGAGGAGATCGTGCATTTTGGTATCCTAATCCAAGACACTCAGGAAGACAGAACGGCAGAGTGGAGAGGGTGGGGGACTGCAGGACTGAGACACCATTTTCCAGTTTGGCCATGGGCCTCCTTGGTGACCATGGGCAAACCACGCAACCTACATTGTGCCAGTTCTCACAGCTGTAAAACAAGGAGAAGTTATAAGATGGAGGACTCTCCTCCAGTGTCCCTAACTCAGAGATGCATTATGAACAACATTAGTCAGATATTCAGATACTGCAGTCATAAAGACGATACACATGTATGCATACACAGAGTTTTAAGCATTTCTGAAGTACAAGGCTTTGCACAGGTAAAATTGGGAACCAAAGTAAAGGGCTACTCTAGAAAACTTGCCCTAAGCAATTTCTGCTTAAAATGTTTTAAAAAGTGCTACTGGGAGAAATAATGCTGTTAAAAGCCTAGACGCAGATGGCAGAGAACGTGATTTTGATCTAATTCAACTTAACAAGAACAAAATGATGATTCAAGAGGACAACATAAACCAGGTGTACTAATAACACACAAACAACCAACACAACGAAGTCAATGAACTGAAGCTGAAAAGAATACACCTTTTTAGTGTTATTAACCTAAATTGACAGCAAAGATTTAGAGGACAAACTGGATATTAGTATGCACAATGAGAATATCCACAGCTACACTTCCAGTTTACATTCTCTGTATGTACGAGGTTATCTTCATATTCAAACTTCATGCTCTAAATCGATAACATTACGAAAAATAATTTCCCAGGTTATTTCATGACCAAGTCAATATGACAGACACAACTTCTTTGCAAGGTCCAGGCCCAGAGAAAAATCTGTTTCTGAAATACTGTGTGGCTGTGTTTGGACTGCTGGTTCCCGCTCCCAAGCCCCATGCCAATCAATCGGAGTCCACCCACAAGGCCAGAGATCAAAGACAGCTCAGAGCCATTTTGTAAGAGATGAGGGTGTTCTAGGAGCTAGGTTTGAACCAAGGAGAGTTAGGCTGATCCCTGGCTATGCCTAAGATCTCTTTACATACCTGGATCGAACAATAGACACTAGTACTTGTTCTGAACCAAATTCTTTCATTTCTCTGTACCTTAACTCCCTCCTGTGAAATGGCAGCACCTCACAGGACATGAAAGAATGCAAGATGTTCAGATATCATGTCACATTACACCTTTATCCTTGATTGCCATATGCAGTAACAGACTCTAGGACGCCGTGTTGCAGTTTACACCTGACCAGCAGCACTGCAACAGAGATTTTTTTTTTATTTTATTTTTATTTTCTAACTTCCAGCTCAAACAAGGATAACACTCGTTCACTTACGGAGTTTTGATGTCCTGGCTCTGACAAGTCAAGCATCTGTGTAGCCAACATAAGTGGCGTCAGCTAGCCTGGAAGTCATTTATGAGACATCTTAGAGCCAGAGGGGAACACCACGGGTGTCTAATCCTGCTATCAGCAGAACAGTCAGTTTGTCTGTCTTTTAATTTTGAGATATTTTCATTTCCCGATTTCTTTCTTCCTCCAAAAGAGGGTATGAGCACAAAAGGAACAACACAATTTATTATTATAAAATCCTGGTGCCAAAGCTGCATACAGACAACTGGGTATGTGCAAATCCTAAAATAAGTGGCCTAGTTTTCAAAGATGCATAGTGCGGGCCACTGGCATCCAGCTGCTGAGCATGAACTATATAATGAACACCTATCCATCCCCAGACAACCCTGTATGAAGTAGCTGTCCTTTCTTTCTCTGTATGCACAGCAACTGCTGTTCCAGAAGGGCTGAACTCTACAGATGAAAGAGCACAAGCCTCTCAGAGTTGCAAACATCAGAGAGAAAAGAAACTGAGGCACAGGGGCATGGAGAATCTGCTGCTCATACTGGAGCCAGAGGTCAAAGTCACACTGGTTTCAGTAGCTGCAGACCTACGGAGAAAGTGGCAAGTCACACAGGTACCAAAGTAAACCCTGCCAACAGTGACAAGAAGAGTGAAATGAATGACAGCTGCATGGCATGGAAACCCCAGGGTTTCCATCCCTCTTCCCACCCCTACACAAGCTTTTCTCAGCAACCTGACCAGACACCAGAAATCCCCCACTGTTGGTACCTAGTCCAAAATGCCACTTACATAGCCCACAGTTTCTCCACTTGCTTTCCTGTTACTACTAGAGAAAAAGAAAGCTTTATTGGACGTGAAAAGCAGCCAGCTTACTGATCATGGTGGTGCCCCCAGCCAGTGCAGCCTTGGTCCCTTGGAAGAAGTCATCGGCAGATGTCATCCCCTGTTCCGGCATCTGGAAGCGGGTGTGAACGTCAATCCCTCCAGGAATCACCATCCTGCCGTGGGCTTCAATAGTTTTAACTCCTCCTGGCACAATCAGATTCTCCCCTATTTGCCTGGGTAAACAGGTTTCAAACAGCAAGTCAGACACAAACAACAGATGAGGCAGTCTGTAAACACACACCCTTGTACTCCTTAAGCCGGCTGGTGTTATCTTTTTCCATATAAAGCAATGTACAGGATCAGCATGCATAGCTGATAAAATTTTGTTCTTCCCCTTGAAGCAGCTGCATAATTGAGAGCAAAGTGTGCAATTACTTCAGGACCTACGGGGAATATTAGACTTAAGAGGAAGGAAAAGAAGGAGCCACGCTGGCAGACAGCTAGAGAAGGGACCATGTAGATAATCAAACCATCGCTCCACCAAACACAACAAAAGCCTTGCAAGCAGCTTTGCTGGGACTGGACTGGGGTTGCCAAGTGGCAGTTCAACACTTGACACTAGCTATCTAACAGTGAGGTGGATGTTAACATTGTTTTGGGAGCATAGGAAGAATTTTTGCCTCTATATTGTCTACTTTACTTCCACGCATAAATATTATATAGTCCCTGCACAGATATGAACCCATGCAGACACTGGTTACCAAACTCCTGATAAGACCCCCAAAGCCCAGCTCCAGTCCAGCTCTTCACACAGATTTGTTTTTAAAAATGCAATAGTGGATGACACATTGCACTTAATTAGCTGTCTTTGGCTGGCTCCTCTAACTTTTAACCTTGATTAACAAAGCACATGTGCTGACTGTTTTAGCCAGAACAGGAAAATTCCTTGTTTGTAACCTCTGGCTCGTCCATTTTTTCCTAAGAGTAATTTTCCAAAGAAATCTGTAACATATTTTATGTGCCAGAAACGCATGTTTCAGGACTGAAAACATAGAAGTGTACTGGAAACCGGTCTGACCCTTAGTCTTTAAAACAACAGGATCCTTATTAACTTTAAGGGATTTTGGATTGATCCTTGTATCATGGAATTGCAGAAAACAGCACTGCAAGAGACCTCAAGAGGTCACCTAAGTCCAGTCTCCTGCCCTAAAACAAAGTTAAATGTGTTAGGGTACTGAACTCTGGATTCAAAATATCTTAAGTCATAACTCAGTAAAATGTTACAACACACAGATAACTTCAAACATATGTGTCATCTCAGCATGGGGCTACTCACATGGCTAAAATTAAGCAGGTTTAAATACCTCCTTCAACTCACGCTTTAACAACAATGGGGTTTGGGCCCATTTGTTTTTTCAATTCAACACCCTGTTTTTAAAGTTCCTCCATCAAACACCAGCATGTGTGTGAAGTATGCACTTTTCTTTGCAATCTAACATAGCCACTGAGACTAAATTATTCCTTGCTAATCTGCAGTACAACTCTCTACGTTTCCAATCACGACATGGTATCACGCTTCACTTACTTTATCAACCCATCTTCCATGTAAATGTCTGCATAAAAAGACTGGTCGTCATTAACTATTTTACCACCTTTGATCAAAAGACGATCGCTCTGCAACAAAGAAGCATACAACAATATATAATTATTCTGTGAGAAAGCTGACAGTCTGTAGTGTCACTTCAGAGATAAAAGTAGAGATGGAAACCAGTTCTGCATTATTCAAAAGTGCATGTCAAAACACAAGTCAATTGCTGCACTTTCAACTGGAAAGATAAAATATTTTATTTCATCTGCAGGTCCTTTCATCATGCTAATGATCCAAAAAAATCAGAACGGAAAAGGCATTGGGTTCCAGTGGCCTCATCTGCTTGGCAGCTTCACTCATACCTGCAGTCTGCTACGATAGCACACCACCATCACCTGCAGCAAAAGCATTAAACAATATTCTCAAGGGATGCATAATAGCCACATCTCTATTTTTTCTGCTTTGGTCATATGCAAAATTTCCTATATGCACCCACACACTGGAGTCACTACTTGGCTAACTGTGAGTCAACTGCTGTCAGGGAATTGGACCAAAAGTCTGTTGCCACTGGCTACACAACACAAACAAACTCATTTTGTCCAACTTAGCGATGTTTCGATTCAGTGGATACTTTTACTGCCTTTTCAGATCACTACTGCATAATTAAATGAAAAATAAGCAGATATTAGCAAATTAAGTTTAAGAGAAGGATTTATAAACCCGTGTTATTAAAATACCCTCAAATTAGGAGGCAGCTTGGCAGAAGCAGAAAGGTAATTACAACAAGGCAGCTATCACACAATGTGTTTTAAATCACAGCCCAGGTTACATCTCGCCTTTGCAAGATATTTTAGGTCAAAAACAAATTTGTCTTTTTTGCAGTAGTTGTAAACAATAGCAAAACACACTCTGGCGAGCTCTGCCTGGGGATGGAAGTTGAAAGTGACTGTTACATTCTTGTGGTTCCTTCATTGCCCGTGTTACATACGCACATATTTAAAGCGAAGCACATACAGAGATGCAGAGTTCCATCTAATCTACACTTTGACCCTTATATCTGCACCGGTACTCATTCTGATTCCCCTCCAACAGCATCACTGCAACAGGACAAAGCTACACTAGCACAGCACAGTTGAAGGCTGGTGAAACCAAAAGCTGACTTCAAGAAGGGGGAGAAAGCAGGACTTTAAGTTAGAGGTGCCTCAAACTTACAGCAAACATATGTATGACAGCAACAGTAGTGTTCAGGACCCTTATTTTGAATTGGGACTCCACTGGTCAAACAGAAGAAAAGAATCAAGCATTTTCCCAAAGAGGTTATAATAAAACTGAAGAGCTGGAGCACCAGATTGTCAGCTGACGCAAGCTGACACGGCCCTTTGAACACCAAAAGGGCTACATGAATTGCATCAGTTACTAATTTCTACCTTTATATCCATCTTTTATATGGCTGCTAAACATCTATGAGATGTTAAATGCTTCTCCTTCCCCCTCTTTTTTTTTTTCCTTCTCCTTTCTCCTGCTGCTGCATTGGAGAGCTCTCCTGAATAACGCCACCAATTTAAAAAACAAAGGGAAAAACCCAACATTTAAATTTAGGATCTGCTGTGAATGCCAATAAGCCTGAATGAATTAACTTGGGGCGTGAAAAACCCGCTTGTCTTTCAATGCCAGACTCTACAGCAAAACTGTCCTACATGTTTACCATTTCCAGAAACACTGCAGTATTTATGCCCACCTCTAGCGCGGACTCCTTGTGCTGTTAAAAAGGCCAGCCGCTATTGAAATTGGTTAGAGTTTGGCCATCAATGAGACTGACAGCCGCAGTCCTAAGGCACTAAGCATCAATTAGGCAAAACATACATATATGCACATATACATAGATACATAGTGACGAACAAAAATGCACCGTGAACCACTTTAAGGATGCTCTGAATGCTTCTGCTAGTAAACAGGTCTCCTGCTGCGGCTGCATGAAGGCTCTGAAACGAGTGCGAATCCTTCTGCTCGTTTCAACCACCTTTGAGACAAAAGCATAGGCAGTTTGCCACTGTGCAAGGGCCTGCTGCTAAACTGGTACGTATCGATGCAGTCAATTTGTATGCACTGATGTAGTCAAAACAAGATGGCTAGACACAGATTAACCTTCTTCAAGCGTTAGCCTCTGCAGATGAATTCCGGGTTTACACAACAGCAAATAGGACCAGAATCTGAATCTTTTTTCTGTCCGTCATCCTCACAAGAGCATTGCACCGGGTGCACATAACATAAATCAGAGCACCCAGTCATGAGAAAAATGCGTCAGACCACTTCTGGCCCACAACAGCCATTTAGCAGTAACCTTCATCGTCATTTAAATGCAGGCATCCTTAAGACTCCCTACCATTAGACTCCGGGGAAAACTGTTTTTTCCCCTAAAAGAGAGGACGCCCCATTTATCACATACCGATTCCATGCATCCCCTGCGTTTCCCAAAGACCGTTTAAAACATAACTGTGCAGCCCAGAGGCTCCTGCACAAATGTCATGCTTGGAAGCTCCATCTCAGAGCTCGCTTCCCTGCCTCCGAGGAAGGAGGACTAGGATGGGTGTGTCCGTGGGGCTGGGAGAGGAGCCGCTGCCAGCAATGAAAACTCTGTCAAAAAATAAATGGCTGGAGCGGTCCGTTAGAAGAGAACACCTTGCCCTACGCAACGAAAAGTTAGCGCCCTTGGATCCGCAATACCTGCCCTGAATCGGGTGCCACAATAGCGAAATCGAGGGAGGGGTTTGCACAACGGCTCCTTCCCTGCTCCCCCAGCATCGCTTCGAGGAGGGGACCGCGACGCGCGCGTTGCGAGAAGCTTCTGGGGGAAGAAAAGGAAATCCCGCTCCTTGCCCGGCGCCAGCCCGCCGGGGCCGGGGGGGCCGCGGCCGGGGC
>VXAL01008542.1:38964-80845 GCA_013399475.1 Chauna torquata | reverse complement strand
CCCCAGCCGCCGCGGGGTTTGCAGAGCCGGCGCCCGCCCGAGGGGCAAGGGGATGGGCGGCACCTGGGGGCCGAGCACCTGCGGCTGGGCGGCCGCGGGGCGCTCGCAAGCGGCCCCCGAGTTGAGAAGCCTGCCCGCGGAGCCGAGGCGCCGGGGAAGGCGCTGCCCTCCATCTTCTTTGTCCCACCCCGCCCTGCTTGGCGCTGTCTGCGCAGAACGCTGTTGGAAGCGTTAGCGAATCGAGGCGGGGGGGAGAAAACGAAGGCTGCAGCCACTGCCGGCGTGACAGCTCGGCGTCGTGACGGCCGCCTCGGCCAGAAGCTGCAGCCCCGATCCCGGGCCCCCTCCTGCGGTCACCAACCTGCAGCTTGAGCGCCGCGGAGGTCCCCTCCCATCACTCCGGCCCTTTCTTCCTAACCCGCTGCTGCCAACTGCGCGTTCAGTGCTTCAGTCACACTGGGAGTCTTAAATCCCTCACTCCCTGAACTCCCCAAGCTGTACTTCATGGAAAGAAAGGCATTAAGTGATTAAATGGCATAAAGGTTCCCTCGTTATTTACAGTGCACTTGTCCCAATGCAGCACAAAGAATGGGGTTCATGGCCACAGCGTGGGATGACCTCCAAAATATAGCTGTTCAATGCCAGTTCCTCTGACATCAGCTGCCCCGGGGAAAGGTACAAGGCATCTTGTGGAGAACGCAAAGCTTCGCCCAAATGCACTTCTGTTGGAAGGTTAGGACAGACCAATTAACGACCGACACTTACCTTCTTCCCTCAGTCACGCGTGAATTCCACGTCACACAAAGCAAACTGCAAGCTTCTCCTATCACACAACGTAGTGATCTTTACATACCCAAGTAGTTCAGTGAAACACACTATGCACAAACCATAAGAAATTAAAACCTTCAAAATACTACTGCAGTAAATCATTTAAAAGCAACATCTGCTCAAACAGATGACTATCAGGATCTTTCGTGTACATTAGTTCACAGGAGGCTATAAGGGAAAGAGTAAAAGAGCTTTTCCTGGGTATAGGTGGGGCATCAGGCAACATTTAAATAGCTAATATACCCATCAGTTAATATCCAATTACTAGCAAATGATAAAATGTCTCATTACAACAGTAGCAAAATGATTAATTTGTTAGGCTGCTGGGTTTTATTTTCATTAGAGTTGACAATACTAAATGGGTTATATCCTGCATCTTTCCAATTTGCACTATGAGTTTTGAAACCTCAGCATATTTCTGCTCAGAACACGCACAAAAGCATCTACATCAGATTTCTGAATTTAGGCAGTGCAACTGTACCTTTTCTGTCTTTAATGCTGGTTTTCCTCCTCAACTTTGTATCTGAATGGTGTCTAGCCTTTGCTTGCCAGGTAAGAGAGTGTCTTCAGCTATCAAAGAGGAAGCAAACACTACTTAAGGGTTTGAGAGAGAGCATCAAGGCCCTTGGGCAGCTGATCTGAGATGTGCTAAGTCCAGCTACCGTGTCAAGATCTTGCCCTGACAGCAGCAACATGATTACAGACCAACGAACACAAAACATGGGCACAGGAAACCTTTGATCTCCAACGCTCCCTCGCCTCCCTGACCCTGGCCAGGTCATTTCTCCACATTACGCTCTAAGTTGTGAAACACCCGTACTGGTAGAAGGAATAGAAGCACCTCTAAGGGGATGATGTCATCAGGACACCAGTATTTCTGAAGCTGTTCTCACCTGCTCAAAGACAGATATTTGAAATACTTTTTTTTAAAAGGTAATCCTTACTGCACATGGGCCTAATTCAGGACAGGAGTTCTTGAACTTTGAATATATTCCATAACTTGAATCCAATACTGACTAGGTTCAGAAAGAAATAATGAATCTTCAGATGACACTTAGCTTTTCCTTCCCATCACCATGTTGCAAGAACCTAAGTAGTACAGAATAAAATAAAAGATTAAAAGGCTGAAAAAACAGTTTGTTCAATATTCAGCATCTACACAGTACCAAATTTTTAAAAACTTTCCTATGATTTAGTACTTATCTAGAGGACCAGAACTGCACTTCCAGGGATATCTTTTAGCTCTATTATACCTACTGACAATATGGCCAAGTTTTCTCTCCTGTCATAGCTAGAAGATTGTCAAAAATAAACAAGTCAATAAAATTACTGATGCAGTTATAAACTGGCTTATTTAGCCTTGCTAAACATAGTCAAGGAATGGATATTATCTGCTGTATAAATATACATGAGGTAGACACAATCCACCAGGGATGAAGATGGTCTAGCAAAGCTAAAGGACAACGTTCAGAAGAGAACAAGTGGGAACAGTCTGGTAATACAGAGATGCACACCTGCATTTCTCACAGAAGCTGATTCATTCTCCCAGTAAAGCTATAGTTTATGTTAAAGCCTCCCCATAAGTTAAAATAAGAAAGATAACTACTTATGAAGTGTCAAAAGTAGGAGTCAGCTCCTAGGTCAAAAGAAGTGAGTTGAACTTGCTCAATAAATCCCTGCAGGCGTGTGCCCAGTCCAGCTGTCATACAGCAGTGCCATTACCTGCCAAGGTATTGCGGGAAGCGATGGGAGTTCTGGATAATGTTGATGCACTGTCTTCCATAGGTCTATCAGTGCAGGCTAAGCAGGCTAAAATTAGAAGGTGCTACAGAGAACGAACACTCCCAAGTCTTCCTTGCCAAAAGCTAACGAAGGAAAGCGATGAAGGACGGCCAGCCAGCCCATCCCAGCTCCCTGACTGCAGCCACTACGACAGGACCAGCAAGGTCACTGCAGCCAAGTCACTTCAGAGGTGGAGGAACAGCAGAAGAACATAAATATCTGTAATGATGCTGCACAACTGCAGGCCCTGCCAACATTCACCAAATGGCAGAGCAGGGGAGGAAACGCACAAACCAGAGCATCACGCCCACACTTGCACTGCCAGCCTCTACTCTGACCGCACACAGAGGTGCTCTGCACTGGCTGCCTGCCCCAGCCCCCCCTTAGGCTTGGGGTAACCGGGGGCTGTATTGGCCACTGGATACACAAGACTTCTACCAGCCATTTCTGCACACTTATCAGCTGGTATAGGACATCTTGCACAGTTTTTTTTCTTTTTCCAGCAGAAACATATTTCATGTTAAAGGAACGTCTGTGTCTAAATTTGTCTTTTGGAAAGGTCGAGAGGGAAAATTGCACAAGAATATGAGAATCTCTGTACCGCGATAAAATAAATCATCACAGACATCAGCGGAAATCAGTCTACATCAGCTCTGAATCTTAACTTTACAGATCCTGCGGAATACCATTATGCACTCAGCAGGGAATTTTATTCCCATAGTGGAGTTACTGGATGGTTGGAAAAAAAATATCAGAAGAGTCTCTTTCTCTGTGGAATTTTAGTGTAATTGCAACAAACCCCACAGAATTCCTGCAACAACCAATTCTTTTACTCCTACTAAATTCTTAAGAGGTTTATCTACAAGGACATTTTGCTATGAAATTTTAAAACTCGCAAATGGAAATATACATTTAAAAATGTAATGAAAATAGGGATCAGATATGGATTTAAAGCATTCCTGGAAGTGTCTGAAATTCTAGCACCAGTGCGTCAACAAGCTCTAGATTTCCCCTTAGGCTTGTTAGATGCTAATAATCCCCGCTCCCTACTGGGGAATCACCCACTGCCTAAGTCAGCGAGGCTCTTGTTATTGCAATCAGAGGCAGCAGGACTGGGCCAAAGGAGCTTCCAAGAGCTCACCGATCAGGATCTAGTTTTCTGTCATGATTCTGCCCATGCCAATTGCTGCATCGGCTCCTAGTCCCAATGACTTAAAAGGAATTTCCTATGGATCCAGCACCCCCCTGCATTTTATTAAGTGTTGGGAGGATTAAATACAAGCTGGTAGATGGCAGGAGTACATCTGTCCTCGCCAAAAGGTGATGAAAGAACTGTCCCTTATTAATCACTATAAATTAAATTACAGAGGGGAACTATCCTTGCCAATGGGAATCTTTGGTTTATTATCTTACAAGAGAAAATTGTCATCCTATGGAAGCGGCCATAGAGGTCAAACACGCTACTATGAGGAAGTAAAATCATACAACTTCTCAGAGAAGTAACCTAATTTTATTCTGAATACAAACCATCTGAGTTTGTGAGGGGAGCAATTCACTTTCTGGCCACACAAACAGGTCAATAAAAAAGGTACAATTGATCCACACATTAGAATTAACTGTCCAATTGATTTTGTTTCCTTTAAAATCCCAGGAAACCTTGAGAAGGTTGAGAAATAATCTTCTAAGAAGACTGTCACTGTTATAGTATGTTTCTTAGAGGAAATGTCCTGAGCATTTCAGGTACACTACAATCTTAATTGTCCTCAAACAAGCCCGTGCTGCTGCCCCATAGTTAATTTACTCTCACTTCATCTCATTAAGAGACAGCCCCCTTCAGGGCTCTGAGGAGGGGCTGCTCTGACATGGGTAGTACAATACACAGAAAAAGTGTGCTCTCTTCTCTGAACAGCTTACACTTGTGCTTTGACCTTTACTATAGCAAATACAGCACTTTGAGAGCAAAGGCATGGGGCATTTGGGCATCCTTGTCAATGCTCCTCCCTTACATCCAGTGGAAAGAGATTAGCATCTCTAGGCCCATGGGAACCATGGGTAGGGTCCAAGAAACAGCTGTTTTCACAGTGATTTACACTGTTTCTTTATATTGTAATCCCTTCTCCTTCCCCAAAAACCTACAGGCCAAAACCTTAGGTTAACAATTGTTCTCATTGCTCCTGTCAGCCAGCTTTGCCTGCCTGCAATGTACGGGACAATCGTTACTCCAGACAATGAGAAAAATTGTGACCTGTGTTCTCCCACCCCAAGCTTCGTTCCAGCTCTCCTGGAGCTGCACTGAAGAACAGGATATTGCACTTGTGTGTGAAACTTACAGTAACGAGGTCTGATTTTTGGTAATTTGCTACAGCTCTGCTCCCAAATGCTGTCCCTTCTGAGGGTAAGAGAGTTCATGCAGAACAAACAGATGAACTTCACTTGAGCTTTGCTACTGAAGTCATTTCCCAACTTTGTAACAACCCCACAAAAGACAGACTCAGATTTTATGGGCCACAAGATAGACAAGCGATATGGGGAGTCAGACATGGTGCTGTAGGTAAAAAAAAAAAATCTGGGGCAGACCTAAACAATTGCTTAGCACCTGGTAAAAACAAATGGCTCATGTCAAATGACAGCCATAGCATTGGCATGAGGGTGGCATACAAAGCTGCCAGTCCCGTTGTGCTAGGCACTGTATCTATCCCCTGAGATAAAGCCTGCTCTGCAAGGTGCTGCTGAAAGCCCAGACCTCTGAACTGGCTCTACTCCAAACTGGGTGGGAAAGGGTCTGGCCCCAAGCATTTGTTTTCCCTCTGGTCTTTAACCCAAATAAATTGGTCCTCTACCAAAGCCCTTTGGCTCATTTCTGCATGAGAGGGAGTGGTATCAGTAAATTCCTGACATGACACTAACAGACCACTTCAAAATACACTCATTGGATATACAGCATGTTCCAGCTATGCAGATTGATAGCTTTGAGAGGAACTTAAGAAGTTAGAGGAATTTGACATTTGTGTTCATTATTTAGTTTCCCTTTCTTTTTTTTTTCAGTAGCCAGACAAATTATTATGAGCCATTGGAAAATCATGCAAGTCATCCTCCTGCATAATTATTTTGCAAGCAATGACTGTCAAAACAAAGCTAAAGAAATTACAGGCATTATAACAAATTAAAATCAGAACTGCATTTCCAGCTGTCTGGAACAACTTCTTTGTTTTACACAACAGTTCCATTAATGTTCCAGAGTCTATGATTTTTTGAGCGCTGAGCAACATCTTGTTATTCATTATTTCTCTCCTGGAATGAACAAGCACGATCCGGAGAGCTTTGAGGTTCTAGCAAGAAGTCCAGTCATGTCAAAAGCTTCATAAACTGTTTTAGAACCGTTTCCTCTCCTGTCAGTTCTAAAATAAAAACGTTTCCCTAGTCTCTCTTTATTCATTATTTTTTATCTTATCATATATAGATTTGTTGTATTAGAACAGTAGTTTACACTAGCGCTCTGCTCTTCCTAAGGTCCATGAACTGTTTTTAAGGGATCCAAAAAAGGTAAAGGCAATTGCTTGTTACATGGGGAAACCACCTGAATCAGTGGAGTAACAAGAACACACCAATGAGAACTTTAGCTAGCAACTTAAGAAGAGACCTGTGGTCCCAGGGCTTGTACTTGGGTTCAAGTGTCTTAGCATCTATTCAGGCTGTCTGTACAAACTAGATTAAAGCAAGCCACAAGCTTGCTGTTCCTGCTTGCAATCAAACCTTACTTTTCCCTACAGATGTTCCCTAAAGAACAGTCTGTCCTGAAGAATCTCAACAGATGAGAATGACTGAAGGAATACCCATGATACACACAGGAAACCAAGACACACAGAGGAGTGACCCAGGTGAAGCAAGCAGTGAACAAAGGTCTTTCAAATCCCAGATGAAGGCATGTGTCTCAAGACCATTCTTCTACACAATATCAGACTGACGCCCTGGGAAATCACTTTACCAGCCTCCATCCTCTGAGAGGAGGCACTTTGTAGCCTACGCACTGACTACTACAAAGCAGTGCTATGAGCAAGTTCCACAGGTCCCTGCACTGATGCTATCTGAACATCAAATCCCACTGTAGGAAACGGGCTTCCAGGTGCATAGCAGTGGGTGAAAGCCAGGCTATGTGTTTATTGTCCCATTCAAGCAAATTCCAGGTTTGAACATGACATTCTTGTTAGAGTGCAGTGATGGCCCAGCTGAGGTCACGGCCTCAAAGCACTGAGCAGTGCTCAGACATTGAACAAGTAGCTCCAGGACCAGGCATGAACAGTCTAAACAGGGAAGATGACAAAGTTTAAGACAGGAAATGGAAGCACAGCCAATTCTCCAAGGCCTGACAGCTGGCCAGTAGCAGAGCTTGCCTCAGATCTCCTGAGCTGCAGACTCACTGAATAGGTCACACTGCCTCCAGAGGCCTCACTGTAAAGAGCTGCTTAAACTAAGATAGAAAGCCTTCCTGGTGCCTCTAGAGATGATCTTAACCCTGAATTATGAGGCAGCATGGCCCAGAGGCAATAAAGCGAGGCTATGATAGATGCCTACAGAATGCCCTAGACAGGTTAGACACAAATAGATTTGATTACCCTTATCTTTGCCGGCAGAACAATATATTGCAATTTAATGTGGAATAATTACATTCCTTTCTTTATCCTCCTGACAGTTAAGACCACAGAAAAATAAAAAATAGCTTGTCAGTCCTGCTTTGTTAATTATTTCAGAGGAGATTAACACAAGATCTTTCTATACAGTGACAGAAAGGATGACTGTGTTTTAAACCCACTTTGGATCCAATCACTGGCTAAAATACTTCCATGTATCTCCGCTGACTCCAGTTGGTTGGCACCCATTCCTGTCAGCACATGATATGGTCATTTTCCTGAAACAGAGCATGGACTGTCCTATATGTTCATTGCTACATGCATGATTACTGCTGTAACTATTTTCAGCCTCAAGCTAAAGAAAAAGCAGTAAGATTTCTAGCCTATTGTGCAATAATTTATATAATTTCAAGATCCTATCAATTAGCATACTGTTTGTTTCCACTGTAATTTAGATTCATATCATATGGAAATAGCATACAGTCTATGCAGGTTTGAAAATAATAGGCCAAATTCAGTTGCAAAACTTCAGAAGGCTTTTAGCATTTCAACTCCCACCTGAATTTATTTTAATGCAGTGTTTCCTTTAATGCCGCTTCCTGCATTTTTTTTTCCCCCCAATATGCTGATCTTTGGTTATCACCATAAACACATTTCTATTAACTGCACTGAAGTAAAGCCAGCTTTACCTGCTGAGGCTCTAACCATTGATTCAAGCTATAGATGCAGTCAGCTGGAAAACCATCAAAGCTAAAACACTCCTGCTATAAAGTGCCAATCCATAGCAAGACATTTATAATAAAAGACTGCACTTACCTAAAGGCACACAAGCCCTCACAGCACAATCCACTGGCATCAGTGTAATGCAAAGCTAATGAGAAACAACTCAAATGTTTAGCACTATCCCATTATTTCATACCTTCACAGTCAACATTATATGACAACCTTTAAAAATAGAACCAAAAAACACTTTTACGGAAGTGTGATTAATATTCTGTGTGGACATCTGATTTTTCACCATCTTATACTTACAGTTTTTTAATATACTTCTACCCTTCAATCACACAATAATTCATCTTTTCAGAATGAATATACCACTTGTTTATGTTTGTGTCTTGCAGGACATCAACACATCAAGTTCTTCCAAATTGGTCCTAAAAATGTCCCAAATTGCAAAACCTTTGACTCCCCAAACTGAAAAGGTGTATGCCCTTTACTCCTGAGGTGCTCCTTTGTTAGTCTAAGAAGTCTAATTTATCATGGAAAGTTAGTAGGTGCATAAACATATTCAAATCAAGCCATAGGCATTTTTAGTGGCAAACTTTTGTTTGACCTGATTTGAAGAAGCGTGGGGCATAGCCCACTTCTAATTAAAGGTTGACAGCACTTCCAAACATCAGGGCCTACCTTTGTGATCTCCCAGTAGACTGCAGTTTTTCACACATGTAAGAGTGGCTGGATGGAGCACTCAGGTTATTGCAGTAGGAAGAAGCAGAGAAGGGCCTGACTTGGGGAAGATGAGCCCCAGTAACATTTCACATTTCTGACAGCAGGAGAAAATGGGGAACAAGCCCATATTATAAATTCCAAGCAGACCTCTGCCTTGCACATGCAATCCATACCACTAACAAAAATCAGGAGGCCGGTTTTAGAAAGCTCTTTAAACCTGCTGGGGAACTACTCACAGAAACTCTTCCCCAGTATGCTGCGAGAAATTTATCAGCTTGCTGGTTGGCGCTTCATTCATTTCAGCTCTTCCAGGCTACGCATAGGAGCCAGCACTGTCAGAGCAATACATCGAGTATTTCACGGCTCAGATCTGAATAAAGCTTGCTTAAATCTATTTATGGAGGAAAGAAAATGAGCGTGGTCACCTAGAACTATGGCTTGAATGGGTTTTGCCTCAAGAAAAGGATAGGCTTTATGACACCATGATGCATACAAAGAGTGAGAAAATAGCTTCAGGAGTCTTAAAAGACTGGGAGGAGTTCAGTGGGTTTCTAAGAGAACACCACATTCCTGTCAAAGTTCCAGCACATCTTCCTGAGGCAAAAATTCCCCCTGTAGCCAAAGGCCTTCATCAAAATTGGTACTGAAATACAGCTCCCATGGGTCACTCTGGAGTCTCTCCTCCCCTAGGAGGAGGGGTAGGAGTGCATCACTGAGTTTCCCCTGAAGAAACCTGCAGGGAATTGGTCCCTGTAGGTGGAGGCTCATTGATGCTCTTTTGCTAACAATTGTGTTTCTGTTCCCGTGAGCTGCATTCACTAGCTGGGTGGGGCATTTTGCTACTGTTGTGCTGGGGAAATCGCCTAAGAAACAAAAAAGTCAGTCTCTATCACCAAATAGGAAGGCAGGGCGGGGAAAGGGAGGGTGTTTGTGTGTGCAGGGGCTCCTTTCTTCTTCTGCCCTTCTCCCTGTGCACATACACACACACCTGCAGAGAGCACACGGATAACGTTAGAGGTCTGGCAAGAAGGGTCTAGTAGAGATGCTGCTTCTTAGTGGAAGACATTAACTGCCACATACAGGCAAGTGACAAAAGCAAGAAACTGCAGGGTGGAAAGGATATATCCCTTCTGCAGCCTATTGCATGTGCAAGTTGCATCTCACACACACACATACACATATATATGCACCCACCTTGTCATTCAGATTCTGCAGCGCCTCCTTCCCAGTGGCACTCCTGATCTCCACCTTTCTCCCGAAATCAACAGATGGTTCCCCTCCCTTCCCGCTCTGCCTGGAATAGACGGACTGAGCATCCGGACCCAGGTGGGCAACATCCTTCTGCTTTGCCACGACTTTGTTAGATCCGCGGCCCACCGAGAGGGAGTCAAAGTCGATGGTCTTGTTCTCCAGGGAGCCTTCCACCGGGCAGAACATGCCACAGAATTTCTGCCGGGGCTTGGGACTGCCCGAGCCTAGGTTTTTGAAGAAGGCTGGCACTTCTTCCTCCTCGCCCTGCCGGCCAGACTGCTTCCTCTCAGCCATGGCTCGTGTGGTCTCCCTGCTAAGGGAAAATAACAACAGCGGTAACCAGGAGGATCCTTCACACACACACGCACACACACACAAGCGAAAAAAGGAGAAAAAAAAAAAGATCGCTCAGGGTCCTAGAGATACGGCAACATCAATTGCAAAGGGCTGTGCCTGGCAGATCCCCTGCCCCCATCGGTACAATATAGTCTGTGGTTCGCTCTGTTTTCTTTGATGCAGTGCAAAGTTGAAGGAAGGTTGGGGCAGATCCTGCTGCAATCAAGGGAGGAGGGCTCGAGTTCCCAGCATCCAGATGGGGAGGGAGGGAGAAGGAGAGAAAAAAATCCTCACTCTGCAGCAGAAACTGGGGACTGATCCGGAAGTGATGCGACTGGTGAATTGGCAAATGGACTCGATCAGGTTGGAGCAACAGCCCCCATCTATGCACACACCCTTCCCCCTTCCCCAGCGTGCTGCTATTGCTACAAGTTGCAGCAAGGCTGACTGAGACCCAGCACCCCCTCACCTCTGGCTGCTCTGCAGGCTTGTTCCCTAGGCAGGGGAGAAAGGATTGCTTCCTTCCTCCCACCACCCTCTCCCTCTCTCCCCTTCCTCCCCCAGCCCCACAATGGTGGAGTCAGGGAGTGCTCCGGGAATCCTATTGTTCCTCACTTTTCTCAAAGCAGCGGAGCCGGAGGGCGGGCAGCAGATGAGATAGCAGTTGGGTTAGCAGGGCTGGGAGGCGAGGCGCTGACTCATCTTTCTGGGTTTTGGGGCATCGCTGGTGCTGTCACTCGGGCAGTCCCTCTTCAGGGGGAAGGAGGGTTGATTGATAGCACTGGAGAGAGAGTGAGAGAGACAGACAGATGGGAGAGGGGTGTGGGAACCGAGGGAGAGAGGAAAATGAGCCGTTAACCAGCACTTACCTCCGGGAGCTGAAATCAGTGGCCTTGCAAGTCAATGAAGCCTCCGCAACGCCAGAAGCCCCCAGCCCCTGCCCGCAGGGGATCAGGGCAGGCAGCCAGAGGCGGCTCCGGCTGCACGCAGGTTTCCAGAGGAGGAGACGGAGCAGCAGCCCCTCGCCTCCCCGCTCGTGCCCATGCCGGGAGCGAGCGGAGGGGGCCGGGCCGAGCGGCGCGGGGCCGAGCCGGGCGCTGTCCCTTCAGCACCCCCGGCCCGGCCGCGCCTGAGCCGCGGGGCTCCAGCGGCCTCCTGCTCCCCCGGGCTAGGACGGCTGCGTGTGTCGGGGATCCGTTTTCTTTCTTTCTTCTTCTTTTTTTTTTTTTTAAATACTTATTCTGTCGGGTACGTAGCTAAATAAACCATGCCAGCGGGTGCCCATGCGGAGGGAGCATTGCCTTAGTCATTTCCGAGGGGCTAGTTTCTGCAGGGTACAACCGAACGGCTCCGCGAAGCCGGGTGAGGCTATGGACATCGGAGCAGAGACATTTTTATCACAAAGGTAAGGGGTGCAGCACACAATAGGCTTAGCTTGGCTGTCTCCACCTGATACACGTTATTAATACCGCTGGTCTGGGTCCTTAAGGCTAATCCACATGCAGTATCACTCTGAACCAAGTCAGACCACCAAGCTGTTTATTACTATGCATTATTCATTGATATGCATCTTCGCACATGCATACACTAAATGCTAATTTGGAGGCATCTGTGTCCAAATGGTTACCAAGCACCTTAGCAATACTCAGGCCAAAAAACCACCAAAACTAATAAATAAATATTTAAAAATATAAAATAAAATCTCAGAGCCCTCTCTCCTTGCAAGCCATACCCAAATCAATGCATTTTTACCAAAAGTTGGGGGAAAAAAAAAAAAATCAACCACCAAAGGTCACAACCAAGTGAAGCCCTGTAATAAATGCACAGCACAGTGCATTAAGACTCCAGACTAAAAGGAAAGAAAGAAGCCTGCCGCTTGGCCCTGAAGGATGAAGGCGATGTGCTCCGGTAACTAATGCAGGGGGGGGAGAAACCCATAGGCAGACGCCCTCCAGGGGAAAAGCTCCCCCATTCTGGGACCAGAACAGATCAGCCCGGGTTGTAGCCACGCAGATCTCAGGTGCTTTGTTGGGAATTGGAGGCCAGCACATGGTCTCTCAGGTACCCTGAAGTCCTGTATTATTAAAGGTTTATAAATATTAATAGTCATCGCATTGCTGATCAGGCAGTCCACAGAAGCTGCAGAGTGCTGACAGGGGCTCCAGCAAGCTGAAAGCCTTGAAGCGATCGTGTTGACACGTTCTGCAGTTTGCTGGAACGTATGCAGTGGCTTTCAGGGATAGCCTTAAATCAGGCTCATTCATCAGTTGGCACATCCTTGGAAGATGCTCAGATGGCCACAGCCATAGGCCCCTGCAAAGGGATGGAAAGAGAATGATCTGCCAATAAAGCTAGTCTAGAGGCCATGAAGTGACCGAGACAAGAATCAAATCCTGCAGACAAGACTGCAACTTCCAAATGTTTCAGACCTCATAAAGGTCACTCCCAAAAGCTGCGGTTTTCTGCCACACAGATCTGACTCTCTCTCCCAGTAACCCTCAAAACATAGACAAATCACATACTGAACAGCCACCTCCAAGTATTTCCCCTTTCCACAGGGGCTTCAGGACGCACTCAGTGATGTCTGTTTCACGTTCAGCTCCAGTTGTCCTGACGGGAAGTCTGCCAGACACCTTACCCCAGGCTGATCTGCTGAGTCTCTGACTGGACTCGCGTATCAAACCAAAGATGATGTCTATCACCCCTGTGGAAAGTCAGACACTCCAAAAGAATCACGGTTCTACTAAAAGGCATCCCCTTTGCCTATATTCTTCCCACTGGATATTTCACAGACACGTAATATACAAACACTCTGCATCTTTATGGTCCTTCTATGAACACTGAAAAATTATGGGGTAACTTTAAAAGTTTCTATTCCCACCTGTGAAACTCAGGTATCAGATCTGGAGAACTGCTCAGCTGTAGCAAATTCAACTCACTCTTTTTGTTATACTTGTGTTATATGAACCAAAACATTTCGATACATCTACATGAGTCCATAACTGTACTCCTATTGTACTCTTTTTCCTACAGAAGGAATGCTATCGTAAGTAAAGTTGTAATCAAGCAGTCAGTGCACTAGGAAATTAGTCCCACAAAATCACTCTGACTTTGGGACCAGCTGCAGAAACTTACTACCTACATAAGTCCAGCTGAGCTTCTACAGTGTCTGACACACAGGTCTTGTTTCGGATCCCAGAATTCCCAGCCAGATACACCAGATTCATTATCAGCTGTGTTATCACAAAGAGTATGGGCTGATGCAACTTACGTTTCAATTTGAGTTTATTCACAGCCCGTTAGCATGGCACAACTCCTGAGTGGTAACACATTGAACTCTGGCAACTGAATATGCCTATGCTCTAAGCACAGAGACAACCAAACCGCTGAAAAATCACTGGGAGCTAATAATCTGTGTGTTAATAACCCCGTAAGGGGCCTATTTTCACTTAGAACCATGTAAGTGACTTGGAAAGCGACACTGGCCCTCATCCGAATTTCATAAACCCAGCATCAATAAGAAGAACCCCACAGGTAACAGATCATGCTCAGCGCTATCAACAACAAAGCTGGAGAAACACTGACCAGCTACATACATACAGGCCTGAGAGAAGAAGCAAGCCAGTCGGAGTTACACTGGTAGCCTTCAGCCTCTGGGCAACAGACCTCATTCCAAGCATGCAACGCGTATTAACTGGTCCTTGCAATATCACGGTGACGCAGGTACATAGAGTGGAATAAATAACTTGAACAATTATTTGCAGATAAATTATTTAGCAATACATGAAAAAAATTAACGATCTTCAGTTAATATTATCCACACACCATATAAGAAAGGAAAGAGGGAAACTGAATGGAATCACAACATTGGCTTTTCTTAATATCAAAACACTCTGGACACTTCCGGGCAAGTGACTTCTATTACCTCAACTCTGTAAATAAGGAAAGTGATTAAGAGAGGTCTTGCACAGCCTGCCCAAAACTGCAGAGGAAATTAGTGGCAGAACTGGCTTAAATTAAGATTCTTTTATGCCAGTGCACAAAAGTCTTAAGTGACTTAAGTACTCACTACCTTACGTGCTGCAGTAGCACATGACAAAAGACAATGTCAGCTGTAAACTCTGCAGGCAGGGTTTACAACAACAAGAAAAAGGACCACATGAAGAGCGTGAGGATTTCACAAAGTTCCTTTAAAAAAAAGATTACATAGATACAGAGGGGAAAATGTGAGCACAAAGACGTGAAGTAGTCTTTATATTGTTAAATAAGTAGAAAACTAGGTCTCTTCACTCATGTACTAATGCTCCCTCTGTGCTACAGTACTCTGATACCTGTGGCCTGCCTAGATAAACACAGGAGCAGACTCCTTCGCCAAGCCACACCGCATCAATGGCTCCAGGGATTTCTGATCTCCTATTCCGTCTAGCCAAGACATGCCTACTTACTTCTTGCACATAAAATGATGAATGATGCTTTATCACATTTCATTGCCATAGTTACTTACATGTGCAGAGTAAGGCTGAACACTCAAACTTGATTTGAATTAGAAACAATACAATGCAAGCTTTATGTTGTTTTATTTGCCTATCACCCTTAGGTGAGACAATTGCTGCAAATACAGCATTTTCTTCATTATTTAAAGGTTAAGAAGCCAGCCAGAAATTACAGCAGTATATTCTGCCATTAAACTGCCATTACTAAATTAAATGACAGCAACTACTTCCACATCTGGAGCTCTTCCTATTGCAACTAATCAATAATATTTCCAGTGGGTGCAAAATTTATCATGCAAGGCAGGATCCCATGGAAATATGGATACTTGCAAAGGCAGAACTCCACAAAATCTACATTCTCCAGTGAAAATGAGCAAAAAGAGACTGGTGCGAGCCACCACGCCACATTAACGCAAGGCTGACGGAACTCTAGCCTGAAACCTCCCATAGAACAGGGTGCCTAAGATCTAGCCAGGGCTGGGCTTTTCATGGTAACCAGGTATTCATCCGGATATCTGGCAGATAATCATAAACATAGCAATAGAGCCCCTCTGCACAAGGGCAATTTACCGGCCCCTGGCTGCAGAAGTGCTGTGCTCAGTGCCTCCAACATCCCACAAACAGCCCTAAGGAGCACAGGTCAAAGCCTTGCCAGAGAACGCTGCAGCTATCCATACAAACGAAGGAGGTGTATGTGCCAAACCACGGGCTTACACTAAATGAAGCACAGGTGACACAGGAGCAAATTCAAGTGAAGAACTAGACATTTTTAACTCAGTGCCAATCTTTCAATTAAGTTTAATTGGGTCATGACTTAAGAATACAGCTTTTTCCTTAGAATTAAATCAAGTTGATATGGTGTTTTCAGCTGGGTCCACTGAGAGAGGACTCCATAGTGAAGTTAGCTAATTGCTTTTACTGAATGTAGAGGAAAGTTTTCACTATGCCTGGGAGCATGGTGGTAAAAGCAGAGCTTCAAGGACCACTCCCATGTACACCAGCTAGTGATTTTCAAAGAAAAGTTGAACAAAGCTTGAATGTAGATCTACAACCAGATTTTATGGATGCTCACTGAGGACCTAGGATTGCCTGTGCTGACGCCTGTAACCATCACGGCTTACAAAACTACGCAGCCCTTACAAATATCAACTTGTTGCACATGCCACAGCAATAGCCTATGAATTTCACGGCCTGACCACAAGCTGGGCAAGCCATCTCTTCTCTCTCTGGTTGCTGCCTCACCTATCGCTGACCCCTGCATCTGATTCTCTAGCTTTCATTTTTTAAGGTGCAGGCTCAGTATCAGAGATGGCAGTGATTAACTGTATTTCCAGAATATTCCTGGAACATTAAGAATCAAACCAAATCTTCAAACGCTTGATTGGGTTGGAATTGTTCTGGCATAGCACAAAAACTGAAAGACCAAGTTGTCTACAGAAAAATCATTAACCACCTTCCCTTTAGAATATGATAATTGCTGGAGTGGTTGACAGCTTTTCTTGGCATTGAGCACTCAAAGACGAGACACATTATTTCAAAAACATTACAGACCAGAAGAAAGTCTTTTGGTAAATGAGTAAAGTCCATTAAAATGCTGAAACAAAGCTCATTTACTTCCATGGCCCTTTTTATTTCTGCTTATCCTATGCCTCTGTTTACCTTGATGGTTTTGTCGTCAGCAACCTCAACTAATGTAAACCAGCCTTGGTGAATTTCTGCCAATCAAGGTTTGTTGCCAGTGGGTTTTAGTCCCTGAAAACAGATGGTTTAAAAGCCACATTGTGCCACCATGCCCACAGCCAACAGCACAAATATTTAGCCAATTAGAAGGGGATTTTCCAAAGGCACAAATGGAAATGAGGCACAAATTCCCATTGACTTCCAGATGGAGCAGAGAGCATTACTGCCTTCAAAACTCTCCTTACTAATTCAGTCTTGTAAAACAAATGCATGTGAAAGGTACCAGGCTACTGAAATCAGCTATTCTCAAGATGATAATCATGGATAGCAGCAATAGGAATCATTCTGAAGTGCTCAGTATTTAAGACAAAAGTTTCACCAAAACTGCTGATTTCAGTAAGGTCCATAAATGTCCTGCAACATTTTGAAGCCCTAGCAATAGGTTGTGTGGATTGATTACAGGCAAGTATTGAGGCATGTTTCTTCCAGACAATGTCGTTAAGCGAACTCACCCGTCTGACCACAAAAAGGCATCATTAAATATTAACATTTCCTCTGAACACCTCTCTAAGAATATGACAGCTACTGGCTTACCATCATTAAAATCTGTATGGAACTGGGACTCAACAGGAAATAGCTATTGATTTGTGGACCAGAAGTTATATAAAATTTTGCCAGCATCTTCCCAGAAGGTTCTAAAATGGATGACAACAATCTTTACTATTGCAACATTGCTTAATATAGAGACCTTCCAAATCAGGGAGCTCCTGTCAAGATGGGAAGGAGAAGAATGGGTGAATATTACTCTTCGTCCTGTCACTGGGATATCTCAACTGCTCTCTCTCTCGATAAGATCTTTCCATTGCAAGCATGCCAGAGCCATGATCCACATGGCTTTGCACACCTTTTACTAAGCACTATGTTAATAAATAATGATGACAACAATAATAGTAAGGGTCCTAAAGCATTTCATATTCTATGAATGATTCACTCATTGACTTTTAGCATTACAGCACTCTGGTTTGCTTTAAGACAAGACACAATATCACTAAAAATAAAAGTCAGCAGTAAACTCGACATTAGAAGTGCCCCAGACTCATGATAAACAAATACGACTGGGCTTAACATGCTACTACTGTATCAAAGATGCAGTCCAGATTCACATTCCCTTTCTGTTTCACCCTTACCCTTTCAGCTGCTCCAGAATTGCTCCCTCCTGTTACTGCTATTTCATGGCAATTCATGTAGCACTTCCCAGTAAACAGGAATGCCTCCCCATTTATTGGGATGGAAATACTTAACCCCACAGAATATCTTGGGACCTTATCTGCAACACTGCACTCATAATATAGGATGATGAGAAAAGACTTCCCCAGGCATCGAAACCAGTTTTCTGCACGCACAGCAGCGATGTAATTGACATTTGGACCAGAACTGTGCTTAAAATACTCACCACACATGCATGCACACATGTACATCCCGCAAGCACAGAAATGCTTCCCCTATCCCTTCCCACAGACTGAAGACCTTTCATTGCAGAGACCATGCTACACATGCTAAAACAAGAGAGACTGAAGGCACAACCATAATCCACGTAAAGAAGGCATGTTGGATGAAAACGTCCAAGCGAATTCAGAACAAGATGTTACTTATGCTTATGGTTTTGTTTATCAACTTTGTTCACTTGATAAAAGCTCTACCAGCTCATAACACGAAAGCATCTTATTCTTAAGCTGCATTAAGCAGCTTCACTTGACAGAGTCTGTGCTTGGTGATGGCTTTGGAGACTATTTTAAACATGCTGCCCCTGTCTGCACAGGTAGGAATTTAGAAAACAGCTACATGCAATGACTGACTTGGTGAGCACAAGGAGAGAGAAAGGGAAAGTATCTCAAGTCCACTGATAATGGTAAATAGACTGTCACGCTTTACTCTGCAATAAGAGTGCCAACCAGAGACAATAATGCCGAGGAAAGACTCACTGCACTGGGAAGCTAATGAACATTATGGATAAGCTGGGCCATTCTCTCAGGTTGATTCCACTTCAAACTGCAAAATCTGGGAATAACCCTACCAAAGCAAACAGATTTCCAAGCAGTCCTATATTTGTAAGCGAAGCGTAGCTACAACAAAAGCTTCCCAATATGTCCCATACACGTCATGTGCTGTATGATATTATAAACATACAGAAAAGAAGCAGTCTGATCCAAAAGTCTCAAGCCAAGGTTTTCCTGATGATCAGTGTTTCAAGGGACTTCTGAACTTGAATTCAGTTCAATGGCAGGAATAAGAATGTGAAGCCCAAGTAGTTTTAAAAAAAAAATCATGTTGGAAATTGAAAAGCAAAAGTCAAATCGTCATCAAAATCCACAATTTGAAAAGCACGACAAAGAAAAGCTCTGGTGTTCTTCTTTTGCTTTTACAAAGTTTTCTCTTCCTTCCAAGCGTGCTTGTCTGGGAGAACCAATGCTAACTGTTAAGACACATTGGTGTTGCTGAATTTGAATTTTAAGCTGAGAAGAAAAAGCTTCCAGCAGAAACCTGCATTGGTCTGTCTCTGTACTGCTCAGTTTCTTCATTTTGCTGACACAGCTTGAAAACCTTACCAGGCCATACTGCTCAGCAGGAGAGAGTTCAGTCACTTCTGAAGACGCCTTCAGCTAAGCACTCATACGAGGCACCGAAAACCATTTGTCATTTTTGAAAATCTCATCTCATTACATTTTAAATAGACAGGACAGACAAAGGCAGCATTATTAGCCTCACTGTACACATGGGAAATGAGGCATAGAAATTCAAATGGCCCACCTAAAACCGCAGAAGCTGCCTGTCACGTGGAGCAATAGCAAGACTCTGGTCCAGGCTCTCCTTTGTAGTCAGCCCTGTTTGGGGATCTTCCTAGCCACAACTACTGCTCTGTTCACTCTGCCTTTGTAGTTTTCAGTCCCTCTTTCTAGGCATGGGCAGAAACAAGGCAAAACCCAGGAATAACAGTAGTAGTACAAAGGAAGACTAAAAACAGTAACAGCAATGGAAAAACCAGATCTCTCTGTGCTGCTCTGTAGAACCCATTAGGTCTGGGGGCTTTGCAGTTGCTACTAACATGAACCAACATCCTCATGTTGCACTTATTAAATAAATCTAATCTTATTAAGCCGCATTACAAGCTTTTATTTCATAAATCTGTGTCTGTCTCAGACTGCGCAGAGAGTTAACTCCTGCATGGACTACGCCTCCCCTCCCCTTAGCCTTGCAGAAGGCACTCCTGACAAAAACATCATCTGTACTGATTACATCGCTCCCAAGGACCAGGATGAGCTCAGAGCGCTTTGCTGGCATTACAGGCTGGAGCCCTGGATGCAGCTCACTGCTTTGCAGCTGTGACTGTCAGAACTGGAAACCCCAGCAAGCAGCAATGGGCTCCCTTGTATTAAGGGAGGTGACAGCACGGAGGGTACTCCGGGGAGGGGATGGTGAAGGGCTCTAGCATCTTGCTGCCATCTGCAGCACACCAATCAGAGGGCTGCCAGCTGCTGCTTTTGAAAGGAACAGTAATATGTCACCAGCACATGGAGACCCCTCATCCTCCTCTGCCAGGATATCCCTGCACAGCCAGAGACACATGCTAGTGTCACACTTCACTTTCCCTGGGCAGGACAAGGCATGACACACAGTGTGATCGTCTCACCAGTGAAATGCATCCTCTTTGAAAGAGTAAGAGAGGATGGGGGCATCTAGGATGCTGCTTTAACATCCACATAAGTCTGGTACTGGTGTTTCAAAAAGAGTACAAGATGTATACCCTCAGATATGGGCTGCATACTTGAAAATATTTGTTTAAAATCACACACAGAGCCCCTTGTCATTCAGTGAAAATGTAGCGTATTACTAACTTACAGAGAAGCAGCACTAAGAGGTCAGGCTGTGTTACTTTCTGCGCAAAACAGCCTCTTCACCCCCTTGTATTCTGGGATTTTGTTTTAATGATCTGAGGTCAACATAAAACAATTTGTTAAATAAACTTCAGTTAATCAAAATACAACATTTCAGACTGACCTGCCTTCCATCTGATATGAAACATCCCATTTGGGGGCTGAGCAGGATTTTTTTTTTTTTTAAAAAAGGTTGGGTTGTATTTTTCATAGGATCAAAGGAAATGTTTGCATAG
Source organism: Chauna torquata (assembly GCA_013399475.1). Classification (NCBI taxonomy): domain Eukaryota; kingdom Metazoa; phylum Chordata; class Aves; order Anseriformes; family Anhimidae; genus Chauna; species Chauna torquata. The sequence goes on along the minus strand of VXAL01008542.1, from coordinate 60,230 downwards.
GAAAACATTCTGATTTCAAAATGAAGAACTGCATTTTTTCAATTACTGGCAGGAATATTTCAACCCTTTCAAAAAAAGAAAAAAAGGGAAGAAATTCGCAAACTATTTGATGAAGTGTTCAAATGCATTTTAACATGGCTAAATAGATAGGTTTGATATTCACTAAAAACATTTGGATAAAGAATACTCACAAGGGCTTTACACTGCAACTACTATACACCTGCAGCATGGACAATGCCCAGTCCCAAGCCTGTTTAGCTGAGCTGGTATTTGGAAGGCACATGGTCAGAGAATGCCCCAGGGATCCCAGCATTGCTAACGCTGCCCCACTGCAAGTGTAAGAACATTTCCAAAAAATGAGCATGGCTTCAGTATCTAACTCTGATAGAAGTGCTCAAAGCAAGAAACATTACTTTTCAGCAGCTTCAATACTGAAACTGAAATGTGAAACAAAATGAACCGCACCTACGTCTCCCGACTGATCTGTGCATCTCCTTGCAAAGAATCAGCCCAGACTCAGAAATATGTTATAGCCTCAGCAGAATCTGTAGAGCAATTCTCCTAACGAGATTTAAGCTAGTGCTCAGCTGTTTTGCTGGATACAGTTTTCCAGATTTTAAAGTCTGAGCCCCAGAAAATGACAGAGCTCCCCAGGTCCAACAGTATCCAAATAGTTTTTAACCAGAATCAGTTTTACCAGTCTTAAAAAGGAAAAAATAAACAAACTCACTCCCTCAGATTACTCACCATTTTCTTTCCCAAACAGAAGCCAACAAATTAGCATTATAGTGGGAAACATGCACAGGCAGCTCTACATTTTCCTGTTTGCTTTGCTAATGCATGCAAATGGAAGAGTCAGGCAGAGGACTTGAATTTGCAAGGCTTCTTTGGGTAGATACCACACTGAAATAAATACACACGTCAGTGGGTCTTTACAAGCAAACCAGCCCGGATTACTTCAGCACATGTACTTCCTTGTTACCTGTCAAGCGAAGCACCATTGTCAGTTGCCTGCTCTACACAAGGGGGAATGAAAACTCCATTTCTCCACTTGGCTCTGCGACTGACTCGCTGTGACCTTCAGCAGGTCACTGCACTCACCTGTGCCTATTAAGTGGCAATAATACTATTTATCTCCAAAGAGGATGGATTCATACATTCTTTAGTGATTAGAAAATGCTTTCAGATGTGGGGATGAAGGAACATGAAAAAATACATGAAAATGAAATGAAATTACACAAGAGGTTTATTGCATTATTTGCCAATTAAATAATCAGCATCTCAAAAACCAGGTTTGAGAAACATTAATGTTAAGGGAAGCAGTTATTTTTAAAAAAAACATGTGCATGGCTTAAAACAAACTGTATACCTATCATCTGAAAAATGCATTAAAGTCCAGCCAGTTTGGAGGACCAAGAATTTAAAGCACCTCCCCCACGCCCCCCCAAAGAATCTCTCTTTTCATTTTAAGGCAGGGCAGATTCTGTGAGCCTAGAATATATTCACACCTTAGAACTTTCAAGAGAAGCAGCAAAATTCAAGTTAAGGCAAATCTTAAAAAACATTTCAACAGCACTCTGGGCTGCATGGGGGAGCTACACATTTTGGTCATGCAAAAAAGATGCTCCGAGGATAAATTGCAGCATGCTGGGAGGAAATGGTTACCACTGTATCTGGGAAGAATAATTAAGTTCGAAAAGGGAGAAACCTGGGTTTGATTCCTGTATGGAACACCAGGAACTCTGTCTCTGGACCAGTCTCCTAGCTAGAGATAATAACTCAGCATCTCTCTCTCTCTCACATGTGTGATTGTCTCCTCCATCATGCTTTCTTTGGTTGCTACCTGTGTATGTACAGCCTCTAGCACAAGGTCATTTTCAAGGTTAATCATTTAGGTATTGTTCTAAACAAAGTTTGTTAATGTGCCGGCAACTCCCATTCCTGAGCTCTTTCCCCAGTTCTAATGTTCACTCTTTTGACCTAAGCAAGCCACTTCTGTTCTGTGGGATCCATCTATACATTTGTTAAACTGCAGCGATAATATTGACCTGCTGCTCACAACCGGTTAAAGAACAGATTCACCCGTGCCTTATGCCGTTTTCCATGGTAGCAGCAAATCCCAGAGGGAGAGTGTGCTGGCAGAAGGAAAGAGCTGCACTGGACGTCTGGATTGTGATAAAGGAAGACATAGTCAGCCTACAGAGCCCAGTGTACTGGTAGCTGCTGAACCCGACTCGTTCACCTCACAAAACCACCACTATGAACTACCGCTTCCCCAAAATGCCCAGCACTATGTCTCCCAAAAGATCCAGACCTTTGCCAGTATAAAGCTGCTTGTTCTAAATTTCCCCTCTCAGTGCACAGTGGACATACGGCATGTTGTTGAATGCACAGAGACAAAAGGAAGAAAACAGACTCACAAAGGAACCCCCAGCAAAAAAGCACCATCCATTCACGGGTTAAAAAAGAAAGCAAGCCTTGAGGATGTTTGAAACAGCAGGGTATCAGCTGGAGCCTGCACGGAGGCTTTTCCCACTGCCATTCATAACAAAATCAGGAGGCAGAAAGTTACTATAGCAATAGCAACAGAATGCAGAATGGGTGCTCTTCAGAGGGCAGAAAGAGCTCTTCAAAGAAATGCAGCGGTCTGTTTCCCTTCATCCTTCAGGGCTGCCAAACACAGATCAGCTCCAGTTTGCCCATACACTCCCCTCTCTATACAGTGCTCATTGTAGATCACTGAGTTTTAGCTTCAGCAACTGAAAACAACACTGAAATGAGGCCCTGCTGAAGACAGAAGATGACTATCCACCCGCTTACTCTCCAGGTACTGAAGCAACCAGAAAAAGTAACCCACAGCTGCACAATAAAAAGGCTGGGCTCACTTTATGTGGCCAAAAGCACTGGGCAGTAAGAACAGCTGTGGCTACGGACCCCTCCACTACTGCCTTTGTTCAGGCAGATTTGTCCCCTTCCAACACGCTAAAGGTTTGCTAGTGGATGGCTGTGCTCACACTGGCCAGCACTGGGACAAGTGCATTGCAAGGGATTCTGCAGCACAGGTGCTAAGGATCAGAGTCAACCCTTGTCCTGAGGTTACCTGCAGAGCTGGACTCTGTGACTGACTTAACCCCTACAACACGATTCAACACAGCTAAGGCTCAAGCAGCACAAGTCCTGTATGTGGCTCATTATTATTGGTTCAGCTCTAGGGATCAGTTTCCATATGTGCTTAGGCAAAACTAAGCTTGTCTTTTCACAGATCCAATTGTCCAGACAAACACAGAAAAGCCCTGGGGAATGCTGGACCAGAAGGACCAACTGGGACAGACAGCAGCCCCCTGCAATTGCAAGCAACCACACAAGAGAAGTTCAGGAGTACCCATGCAACAACCTTCCATACACCACAGATCATGTTCTGAAAGACTAAAATCACAACATAAGTATAGACTAGGAGAGATGCAGGGTGTGTTGAGGGGATATTAAGGGAAAGGAAAGTATCAGCCAAAGAACATTACATGAATGTAAACTAAAGCAGCCGTAATACCTGCTTACCCGCAAGGCCTTAATAGCAGTTAATAGCAGCACAAAAGTAGCTTAAAATGGTCACTTGCGTCTCGCTCCCATTTATCACCATGTCACATCAAGCAGTTAAAATCAGATCTGTAGGAATTTTTCCCTTCAGTGAAGGCTTTGGGCTAAGTTTGCACTACTACAACAGTGTAAACAAGAGCAGACTGCAGCTAGTTTTAGTTTTACATAAATCCTTTTCCTTGCAATCTATATTTTTATTTCTTGATTAGCTTGTAACAGTCTCTTCAACCATGCGCAGGGCAACAATCAGACCATCAGCGAACATTCGTCCCCATTTGGTGCCTGTTTTAATTTAGTCAGCTAGATGGCAGGCACTTCTGATTGCCTGTCTGACAGCTTTGTTTGCCTAATAGATCTTACCTTGTCTTCTCTAATTTTTAACGCTGACTAGTTCTCTGCACAAAATGGGGGTCTGTAGCAAGCACTTATTTCCAAAGAGGCCTCGTTGCCTTGGTTACCAATCATCAAGCCTAGGCCTTTGCGAGCTCTGTCAGAATCTACCTTCTCCTTGCTTTGCTCCTGTTTTTTGTAATACTGAAAGATTTCTGCTCTCAGATAGCAAAGCAGAAAGCTGGACCTAAATAAATGAATAAATAGAGGAAAATGCCCTACAATGTGTGCCTTTCATCAGGTCTTGTATAAATCACAAGATCAGCGCGAAATAACAAAAACAGCAGCAGAAGACAACCACATTATTAGTTTAGCCACAAAGACTACGCAAAAAGGTTTCCCAGGAAAATACATTCAGCCTATATCCTGAGGAGCTGGCGCTCACTCTGCTGTCAATTAGCAGCAGTGGCGAGACACAACTAAAACTGGGCATTGCTGGTGCTGTGTATGCCTGAAGTCCTAGGCAGTCCCAGCTGCTCAGAAACCAAGTCTCTGCAGTTCAGTGAGGGCAAGGGAGGAAAGAAATCCCATTATATCCATTTTACAGAGGCAGGATGGAAGCTCAGAGGCAGGGTTTCTAAAGAATGCAGCAGATGGGGATATGCAAAGTTTGGGGTGAGTGAAGGACAAAGACAGGAAACGACAAGGCCGTACCAGATCCTCTGTAGGGGCGCACACTCGGTTACTTGAACCAGCCCATTTCCCTTACCTGAGATCCACTTTGAAACAACATCTGCTCAGTCCTCATCCAGCACACGACTGTCTTTGTGAGAAGCCTCCTCTTCCTCAACAGGTAACTGCTTACATCTGTTCTGTCAAGAGGAGCCGACTTCTGGCCTGTGAGTTATTTCAGCCTACTCGAAACAGCGAATAAGTCAGCTCTGAAGGATACGCGCTGGCCCTAGGCGAGGTGTGTGTGTTTATTTGGCATATGTACTCAAAGCAGTTTGGATTTAGAGTGCTGACCACTCATCAAAGCACAGACCAAAATTTACTCACAGAGATTAGTCAGTGGCTGCTTCTGATAAACAGATGCATTGAAAAACAAAATCTTGATGTGTCAGCAGATAAATCTCAAGAAGAAAAAGCCAAAACCGATGAAAACAGCACTTACTATTTCTGTTAACTGCTCTCCTGTTCCTAGAAACTAGCTATCTTCTGTATCCATTATTACACTGTTAAAAATAACATCAGATTTTATTTCTGAGCACTGGCTGGCAGGATTGATTCAAAGTCCACTAAAACGTTAATACGTACTAGGAAAGGCCTCTATATTCTTCTGCGCAGAGGAGTTTGAGCTGGTTAATCCTGTTTTTGGAAAGGATAAGGCACATTTTCAGTACTGTAAATCAAAGCAGCTCCATTAAACAATCACTCATCTCTATTTATTGCATTTCAGATTGTCACATCAAGTGCAAATGATACCAGAACATGAAATAAGATATCATGCAGCTCTCATGCCCTACCTACGTTGAATGGAAAAGGCCACCTCTAACTCTCTTACCATCTTTCAGTGTTGCAAGATTAATTAGATCTTCCAGACAGAAACAATCTACCCTACACACAGGGGTGCCAGAAAGGAAAAAGGACAAGGAATTTTAATTGCACTGTAATCCTTTCAGCTAGGTTTCTGCAAACACTGCATTTCAGGAACCCAACAGACTAGAACCAAGCAAAATTCAATACGAACCTTTAAAAAGAAAACATTAAAATAAATGTGATCTACAAGATCCATAGACTGAATTAATCTCCAGGCAGTTGAACCTGCTGTAGTTTAATGTAAGGAAGTAATGTAAATTAAACCATTTGTCACTCCTAACTGAATGGAAAAAAGGAAATGGCCAATTTGTCGTCTGACTTTGCCTCCATCATAATTGCTGTATCCATCTTTCCTCCTTGTCTGTACCTCACCACCAAAGGCACAGTCCAAGCTGTCAGCAGTTCTTACACGATTCTTCAGATTGTTACCGAGAAAACATTTCATTCTATAGATCATATATCTTGATGAGAGGCCTATAAATAGACACTTTTCTACCCATGTTACTGTGCTGTATCCATCACAGTAACAGCAAAACTACCCTTCAGCACCACATTGTCATTGGATCTCCAACTACAAAGTGCTAATGTCTATGAGGCCATGGTAAAAGGTCCGCTGAGCCAGACTGCACAGTAAAACAAACACCATTTTCATTAGCAGTTCCATTCTGGTGGTTCCAAACTCCACGAAATATTCAAGGTTAACAACAGACTGCCAACCTAGTTACTGACAATACAGGCAAAAATTTGCCAAGAAAACTTAAGATCCAGCTCCCACTTCGGCTTGTGGGTGCATCACGCAGTGCTAAGCTGTGCATTGAAAAGATGGGAGGATGTCGAGCAGTATGGCTTTCTCAGGGAGTTAATTTGACTCCGGTGTTACCCAAACCATGTGAGAACCTCCAGTCTGAGCTGAGTTCAGCAGCACTTTATTCTACATCAGGCAAGGACTGTGGGCTCATGCTATTTGCTACATTCACCCAAACAACTACCCTGCTTCCTACACAGAGGATGCAAGCTAAAACATCCTGCTGCTGAGAGGCTCTGCACTCCACCTGCAGCACTCCTCACACACACAGCTGCCCTCCCTTCACAACAGCCTGTAAACAAAGTTTAGAAGAATCTTTTAGTTTTGACTGTAGAGATGTCAAAGCTGAAGTTTCACTAACTTCCGAAGATGTTACCAGCACTACTTCAGCTGCCCCCATACAAGGCAAGATTTTTCTGTCTTTCACCTCTACTTGTCTCACTCCTCTAAAATACAAGTTTCCTTCTTGCCATACCTGTTCAGACCAATAGGGTCCTGACAGCAAAGGCTTACTGCAAGACCTACAAAAGCAGGTGGAGCAGTTTAGCTATTCTGCTTTTCCAGGTTGCAGGATGTGATGACTTGGGACTTCAAAGGAGTTTTGTGTATACGTGCGGGTGTTTTGCAACCCTTGGGAAAATCATATTGCATGTGCTTGTCCCCGATTGCCCTGGTTAATGAGTTTTTAGTGCACTGAACCCTACTTAATGCATTGCTTAATAAAATGAGAGTAATTAATCAATTATCCAAGAAGGCCCAACTTATGATCATTCTTACATACTTATCACATAAGCCAGAGCCCTCTCCCCACTCCCAGGCATCATGAATCACCTCGTTTTGATGACTGGCCCCTAGACACAAAGCGGTACCTTTCTTCTCCAGGACAGTGGCATAACATGGCTGCCAGCCACACTTTGCTCCTTGTGCAGACAAACACTCGGCATGCTTCCAAGTGCCATGCTGTCAGTTGTCCCTTTCCACGCTGCTCTAGAGCGGGCGCTACTGCTCAAAAGTCCAGCCTGGGCCACGCCTTAGAAAGCAGCAATATGTCCACACTCTGTGATGAAGGTTAGATCATCTTTACCAAAACTGAACTCTGCTGAGCTGTCAGTGCTGCTGCCAGTTTGGTATTAATTGGCTTTGTTGCAATTGCTTGTATTCCAGTTGTGAAGTGCAAACCTATCGCACCTCCCTGCTGTCAGACTGAGCCTGCTCCAGTCTCCTGACCACCTAAATAGGAGGGGAAGAAGAGATGGTGCAAGAAGTACATGATTCACCTCAAGTCACACACCAAATTAGTGGTAGAATCACAATGTTTTTCACCATGCTTTTTAACTAACAGGTCATACTTTTTCCCTTAATGATCCCTTTGTGCATCTTGCAGTCAACTGTCTCAGATTAATGACAAACTACCATTTGTTTCAATACTTAGAACTGCCATTGCTGGCAGAGCTCCAGGTGTCTTTTTGCTATTTCTGCCTGGATCTTTTTTCAGACTATTTCCTTCTGCTGTGCTGACCGTGACGGATGCCAAGCTCCTCCACCTACTTTAGGCCACTGAAGCTTCCAACTTTCTTGAACATTCCCTCTTTAACTCAGCTACCCTTCTCCCCCTTATGGCATCACATCAGTAAATCACTTGCAAATGCTCCTGAAGTAAGAACTATTGTAAATAGCCACACTTTGCTATTCACTTCCCAGAGCCGAGAAAAGCGCCTTCCTTTATCTTAGAACTAACAAAAAGGACTGGTGCTCCTGCCGGAGTTGGCATCAGTGAGGAAAAAGGACTTCTTCCATGTTACTGACATTGTTTCACTACTAGAGAGGAGGTTAAAAAAAAAAAAAAAAAACTCTGAGCAACCCTTTGAAAGCACCTAAGGCTTTTACATTCCTTACAACATATTTCCAAAACACTCTGGGAACCTGGGGTTGCTATCCTTTACTGACTTCCACAGTGAACAGCTCTGGGGCACATCTGATCTGCCTGGTATCTTTCTGGATGTAAGCAGGGAGATCTAAAAGTGGTAAGACTAGCACACTTTCAGGTTTTGTCTTTTGAGGGAGGACAAGATAGCACCTGTATGGCCATCTAACCTTAAAACTTGTGTCGTGTGGGGGTACAGAATAAGCCTTGGGTAGAGATTTGTAAAGAAACAGAAGGGACTTAAATGTCTGACTTCCACCGGGGAAAAAAAAGGCCTAATCTAGGCAAAGATCATCACAGAACTTCAGACCATTACACTTCATTCAGCTATGCCTGGATACATCTGAATACATCAGGGTCGGGCCCTGCCAGAACAATTCATCCAGTCTGTGACTCACTCCGTCGCCCTCCTTCTCTTTGCTCACTCAGACACAGGCAAAGGAGAGGCTCTCAGCCAGGGAAGTCCTCCTTTCAGTTCATCCCTGTCATGAGACATGGAGGCACTGAAACTTGCAGTTAACAATAATTCCAAGGGATTCTGTGTAGAGCTGAACAACAACAACAAAATCCTTTGCCTCTGAATAAATGCACAAGCACAAACAAATTCAGCAAGAGCACGGTACCAGACAGCATCAGACACAAGTCTGATCAAGGAGCACACAGCAGAAAGAACAGGCTAGTGCAAACAGACCCACATACCAGCATGGGTGGATCTACTGTGACATTTAGAAAATATTGGGTCTGACAGCCAGGCTGCAGCGCTGGAGGGCAGCAACTTCCTGCCATGGTGTTTGTTCTTATGATTCCAGAATCAGGGAAGTCAGGCAGCTGATCCTAGAAATAACAGCTGGGAGCAGCCCAACACTCAACACTATTGTCATGAACAGCTCTTCAAAAGATCCTGATGTTACAGGGAGGGTGCAGAACAGAAACCCACTGGCCAGATGCCCATCCTAACAGGAAAAACCCTAAAGTGTTTACAGCACAGATTTCAAAAGCATTCAGCAATTAAGATTCCCAGTTTGAGACATCTCACGGAGGCCTAGACTATTAGTGTGCCTGCCTCCAGCAAACTGTGCATCAAATTCCTTGGCACATAGGCAAGGAAACAGATGAGAATCAGGGAAGGAAGAAGGTATTGCTTTTTTTATTATTATTATTTCTCCCCCACTGCAATTTGTCAGAGCCTGAAAGAGGTAGGAGGTGGCCACTAAACAGGGGCCTCAGCTGCAATGAGCTTTAAAGCTCTGGAGACAACCTTAAATGGTGGTGAGAGTCTGTATTGCTTTGCTAATGCAGAAACCAGAGAGAAGCACATGTGCTAGCAATGCACATGGCCTAGTTTTGCAACAGCCCTCTGAAGAAGAGTTTAGCTTCTTCAATAAACCCAAGGTGCCCTAGAATCACTAACTATGGCTTAAGAGGCTCTAATCCATAGGAATCTCTCTGAATTTTCCTGTGAAGTTGTTGGAAAATTACCTTTCCTGGATCAGAGATGTTTTTATTAGCCAACTAGACAGTGAAAGAACAGCCTACAGCAAGATCAGGGCATTAATTGACAGAATAGTTATGCCACGCTGTTCAGCCTGGAGTTGTTTGCAAGCGTCTGTGAAAACACAAACAAAAAGCTGCTTATTGCTTAAATCTAGGGAACTCTGTGTCCCTCTTGGAAGGGAGGGAACAATGCAGGTGCTTAGAGGAGTGGGAGGATAAATACAGTTGCAAGTCATGGAAGAAAACAGTGATTTCTTTTGTAATACAAATACATTGCTGGATTGCTACCTGGCCAAGCAAAAATAAAGGGAGGGCAGTGGCAATACATGTCACCATATTTAAATGGTTACCAAGAAACTGGCTGAAAGGAAGACGACAAAGGCTCCTCAGTGGCCTGACAAGCAGAACAGAAACTCAACTTGCCTGCCATTACCTGCACCAAGACACAAGCCGCCCTAGCTGCTCGCCCTCCTTCTGCAGCCTGCTTTGTGATCCTGCTTGGATCTGATTCACCTTCACTTATGCCTGCACTCGGCTGGCCATTGTCTCCACATCAGAACGGTCCAGTAATGCATTTATCAATATTCTGCCAGAGACTGCACCTCAGCACAGAGACAGCTGTTACAAGCTTTCTAGTCAACTTGTGCATAAAAGGGCCTTAGAAAGCTTTGTGGTAACCCACTCAGTATTCCAGTATTCCTGCTATGCTTAGAGAGGGAAAACGTGCAGATAGCAACAATTGCAGCCTAACAAGTAAAGCATAAGGCTGGCCCAGTCTGCCCTGCTTTAACGCGTTACAAAAGCATCTCAAGGCTAACTTGTATTCCTTATTTCCCTGGCTGGTCCTAATGCTACAAATGTGTACCACACCTTTTTCCTTACTCATGTGACCAGACCTAATCACATGGGTACAGATTTTACTTACTTTATTTCCCTTCATCTTGGGCCAAATCTCTGCCTACTTATCCTCAAAGTGAAACACAATGTAATCTGTCTACACAGCGAGAGAAACTTTCTATCTCAAAGAAGTATCCCCCACACTCCAGAGCAAAAAAGACTGCACACTTCCTTTTAAACCTTCAAAATAGTAAGTGAAGTAACTCTACTGTTGTGAGAAAATATGGTGTTAGTTTTGCCTAGGTTATAGGTGATTTTTTTAAAAAATATTTCAGAATTATAATCTGCTTTAGCCACAAGCCAGATGTGTTCCCCTCATACGCTACACAGGACCAACACACCCAAAGGTCACACAAAGTATCAATGTCCATTGATTTAATTTTTTTTTTTTTTTTTAAATCAAGCTGGGAAGAGAGGAAAGTATGGTTTTCTATGTAAGTTATTGCTTTACCAGAAAGGATGCAGGAGTTCTTGGTTAATCAGGCTGCTGAAAGGTTAATTATCTCTCAGAATACACATGGGATGGGGAAGAAATCATTGTGAGGCACTGAGTTGCTAGGGAGTAGACGTTTTAGGAACAAAAGGCAAACGGGTGCTTGGGGCAAGGAATCTCCATCCCTCTCTTTGCAAAGCATCATGCGCATCTGCAGCACAGTATTAGGGCTGGTTAACAATAAACTGTAGTGCTGGGCACCTGCTAGACTAATTGCAGCACAGCATGTCTGAGCATTGCATGGAGAGCATCTGGAGACAGAACTGAACTCAGTGCAGCATTTTGAGAGCTCACAGAAAGAAGCGGGCTCGCATGCTGGCTCCTTAGTGCTTGACCGCTACTAAATCGCTGCTTTGGGCTGGGGAATGTTGATCACTAACAAGAAGACAGAAGCACTAGCTGTCAGCCGTGGCTCCGATGCTCCATCCCTCAGTCTGAAGCCTGCTGAGGCCAGTGGAAAGACTCACCCCAGCTCGGAATCAGGCTCTCTGCCACTAATATGCTGTGTGGCCATGGCAACTCAGACTCGCTGGGGAGGTCACAACACTGGAAAAGAGCTTTGCATTCGCCTTACAAAGGCTCTGAGTGAGGTTCACTTCCAAACAGAAACCTGGCGCAAGGCCTGGGCAGCACTTACGTCCCACAAAAGAAGGTCTGTACAGGGGGAGCTTGACCCGCATCTCTTATCAGTACAGTTGATGAATTAAACCTGCTTACATTTCAGTCACTCTTCAGAAAATAAGCCTTTGCTTGACCCTGCTGAAATCTACAACTCCCAGTGAAGGATAAAGCAAAGCAAAACTTGGGTTACTGTAACTCTAACCTGCCTAGAGGCCTCAGCCTCTCTTCCTGACACTTTAGACCACAGCGAGAGCAACCGTTCCCTCTTGACATATGCAAGACACCGAACAGTGTCCATCGCTCCCTCCAGGATCCTTGTAGGAACTTTCCCCACCCTGGCTTTCTTTGCCACAGCCTTCACCCCGTAGCTGGGGTGGGCGACCCTGCTCCAGCACACATCTGTCACGCAGGGTCCCCTGACAGCACTACAATGTCACAGACTCTAGAGAGCAGGTCTTACAGCAAACAGTCCCGCATGGGACAGTTTGTCTATCTGAAAGCTGCTGTTTCAGGTTGCTCACAAATTCAGGCAGATGTAATAAAATCAAATACAATGTCAGCTTTTAGAAGCTTGACCAAAAGACAAAAATTTACTTCAGCAAAAGGAAAAAGCAACTGATGATCAAACATAATCACAGTTCTACAGAAGAAACCACTGGTGCCAGCATAGCGCATTTGAACCTTAATCAAGCCCTGTGTCTCCAAGTCAAAAGAAGAAGATATACAGTGGTGCACTGCAGAAGAGTCTTTAGGTGGTTGAAATTATTCTATCCAACCAACATTCTAATTGCTCTGCCCAACCTCTAGAGATCATCATTAAGTTTCTGGCTCACTGCCCCACTGCATGTGATAAAAGCATTTCAGGCTTACCAATGAGGTTTTCATCGCTCTCCACAGGAGGTCTGGGAAGACCGCTGGATTCTGCCTCAAGAACAACACAGATTTCTTTGCTGATAAGAATGGTAAGAAACAGAGGGTACAACAGGCTCTGTGTATGCACTGAAAGAGAAAGGACCTTAACACAACAGCAGTCATCCCACTTCATATCACCTAGGTTTTAATGCACAAGGACGTCTATAGGTGCAGCACAGCTCAAACAGTTTGCCTTAATCCCCCAGTTTGGTTCACCCAAATGCTTTGATATCTATAGACACCAAACAGACACCCGCTGCTCCCCAGTGAGGCTCCACATGTACTTACTAATTGCAGAAACAAGACAATACATTTCCAGCTTAGCTTCTGAGATCCTGAAACTTATGTTAGAGTTCGTACAACACCAATCACATAGCCTGATCCCACTGAACACAGTATTGTACTGTATGTGTATGTGAAGTACTCATACTACGCTATCAATCAAAAATAGAGATCAGAAGGGCCCTTATTGACTGAGCATGGTAACATGCAAGCCCAGTTCAAACCAGTAATTTAAGATTAAATGGCATCATCTCAGCGCTCCATGAGGATACAGCCCACAAAAACAGCTCAACCAAAAACCATGTTCCACACAAGTTTTAGTGTCATAGGAATATTCTTCTGTTGGAATATAAATTTAGTAATCACTTCATGGGTCATCAGATCTGTCCTTATAAGCAAAGGCAGAAACACCATGTAATCTATTTCCAAAACTAATCAAGTGAGAACAGGTTAGAGAGCACGTATCAGCATACAATTTACTGACACTAAACTCATTTACATTGGCTAAGAATCTGGAAAAAAAAATATCATTGGTGTTTGACATCTTTACACAAAAGGATTACAGAAATCCTTTGCTTTTAAATTAAGTCATTAACACTTTTCTACAGTAGGTTAACGTTTCCACTTCACAGATGAGGACCAAGTCACAAAGACTTTCCTAGAGTCATTATTAAGTCAGTGGCACAAAGGCAGCTGTTCCTTTAAGTTCTCATCCTGAGAAACAACCCCACAAGCCATACTTCTACCCCAATCAAAAAAACAAAAAACAAAAAACAAAAAAAAACCACACCTTTGCTCTTGGAGAACAAATTTTATGTAAACCACATATAAAAAAAATCTGGTCAAATTCACCAGAAGGGGTAAATAGGACAATAAACTGGTAAGAAAAAGGTGTAAACAGTGAAGTTGTATAGCTTGTACTGTTTTGGCTTTCAGTGGGTGTGTCAATTATGCATGCACATTTGCATGCTCAACGAGGCGTGCACAACAAGAACAACATACAAGCGCTTTGGGGCAAAAAAAGGTATCTTCCTATGTTTGTAGAATTCAGTATCACAAAACCCAAGTCAGAGGGTTAAGAGACACACAGACTGGGAAGAAAGTCTCTCCTTTGTGCTTTTTCCTCCTCCTCACTTCTTTTTTGTTACACTCTTCTGATTACAAATTCGTAAATGCTCACGACTAGCATAATACTTTCACCAGCACTGCATTTGTCTAAGCCCTCCTCATGCATTCATCCGCATAAGTATTTCCAGGAGCTCTTTGCTTACTCCTCAGAAAACCATAACTCTTGTGCAGAAATACTAAAATCTAATTCCCCCCCACACTAATTCTACATTAGATTTGCCCTGACTGCACTCCTAAGTGGAATGGTAACGATTTATAAACGACTCTTGCTTTTGCGGAAGGAAATGGAGCTTAGCACTTTCCAGCACCACGCTCTCTTCTCTGACATACACATTTCTGCCCAGAAGTAAAAGCCTGAAAAGTGCCAGAACACGATCTTGTGAACAGGCCTGCCGGGTGACATCACTTATCATGCCACTATGTTACCAGCCAATTGGCGAGGTTTCTCATACAGCCCTTAGTTCTCACCTAGCCAGGAAGCCTATAGGAAAAAGCTGCAGCACTGGCAGAAGACTCGCTCATCGCTGATGCTCACCCGGCCACACCTCCTCTTTCCCATTTCCCACACCCGTGTGCACACGCATGCACGTTCACACGCACAGAACCCAGCAGAGGCATAGAACGACCACGCACTGAAAAAAATCCATTTCTGAGCATTAGGCTTTTGGCAATGATTCAGATAAGAACTTACTTCTGGTTCTGGAGATTTATGGTTTTGTTCAGCAACTTCAGTGGAAGACGGTTCCTTTTTCAAGTCACTGACTATTTTAACTCATTGTTATGACACTGCACAGCTAACAGTCTCTGCGTTGCTGCCCCAAATATACTAAAAGCAACTAATCTCCAGTCAGAGCTAGCCCAGTCATGGCTGTAACCCTATGAAAAGGCAGCAGAGGATTTAAAGTTAGGGCTATGTTCTGATTTTCCCCAGCTATAATCAGCTGATTCAACTAGTAAAGAGCAAATTCTTAGTACACAGAAGCCCAACATCACATCAGGGTAAGCTGCAGTGCTGCAAACTGAGGCTTGCAAGTGCACGCAGTGCTTCCAGCACAGAGACGCTTCATTGCAGCTGCCTTCTGCTAGAAACAGGCGCACAGTGCCATGGGATGAAGCAAGGTATTAAAATAATCAGTAGGAACAGAATCCCAGGGATCTCATCTGCCTGTCAGACAGTGCTCTCAAAGAAGCTGTAACTGTCAACCAATTCTCACTGTAAAGCAAAAAGACAATTGGTACATCCAAGCACGCAATTCTGTATAGTCTGCTGGAACTAGTACAGCCTACTCACGTGAGAGAGAAAAACAGGCTCTCTGTGAAATTCAAAGGGAAGACCGTAGGTTGTACTCTAGACACATAGATTTTAACCCAGGTAACTCAGTAGCACCGACAGATTTTTACGTCTTGCTCATGGCAAAAATATTTGAGCACTGCTCCAGCTCCAGACAGTCAAACACATTATAAGGCTTAATTCAAGAGTTTGAAAAGATCAAGCTGGAAAACCCACTTTCAACATCCATCTTGTTCTTATTGACTCGTATGAAAATTTGGTCCTATCTTACCAATATTTACAAAATATCTATTTTTAAAAAGCAAAATCCTGCAACTAGAGCTGACTCGACAGCCCCAGGAAAAGATACAACCTGTTCCTTCCCTGCTGTGAAGCAGGGCAGGCAACTGCCATGCCAAATCCTGCCAGGGTGCCTGGTCATGGTGCAGTGCCAGAAGGATACCTCTGGAGGTCAGTTCTCACGGCCGTTCTGCTACAACCCCAGTTACGGATGGGGATGTTGCATCACGGACCTCTCCACATCTGCACCAGACCAGAGAGCACCAGGCAGATGACTGGTACTTCTGGCAGTGCCTGCTCGATTCACTTACCCTCTCACCAACAGCCACACTAGTCTTTCTAACACTTAAATGCTACCGGCTATGCCTTCTCCCCCATCTCATCTCCAACAGTGAGCAAAACAGTCAGAAATAGTGACTTATTGCTGAGAGTTCCATTCTGTGTGAAATCCGGAGGTGTAAGCAATTTCTTTTTATCCAGCACTACTGGAAGTGAACACAGGTCACGCAGCATTTCTCAGGCCTTCAGGAGGACTTCTCAGGCAGAAAAGTCCACAAGATCATTAAGGTCACAGCTGAAACCTGGTTTAGCTTACTTATTAAGCCCTTATCACCCTCTTACCTACAATCATGACATACTTTCTTTATAACCTACTCCCTTTCAGGTGACAGCAAAACAGTGACTCTTGAGCACACACACACACACACACACACTTCTGCGCTTTACTAGATCCAATTACACAGATCAACCACAAATTAGCAGTGCAAGATGTGAAGCCATGTAATATCTACAAACACCTACCTGAAAAGGTTGTGGGTCTCACAGATTCAGAAAACACACAACAAAACAAGGCAATATGTTGTCTCAGTAACTGAAATTCTTCATGGAATAGGTGGGTACTCAGAAATAGCGTTCACTCATGTTACTTGAGAAATGAGCAGGAGCATCAGAACACAAGCAAATGAAGGAAGCAGAAGGAGCAGCCAACAAACAAGACTGGGCAGACCATAGGAAAGAGGAGTGCAATGAAGCAAGATGAGAACAGAAGCACCCAAAGAACGAACAAAGAGCTCTACAAGCAAATGATGGAAGGACAGAAGCAACGTTTTCAAGAAATGGTAAGCTGTCAGAGGAGGCATGTTGTCCTAGCTGAGGATCTGTCAGAACAGTCCCAAAAAAAACTGCTTCACTCATCCCGAAGGACAATCAAATTGCTTGTTCCTGTTCACAAAAATATCTGGAAGAACAATGCACCTTTTAGATTTTGTGTGGTCAGAAGCTCATGTAACATTTCTGAAGTAAAGATGGAACACATTTTCAGTAAGAAGGAAGAAATAAGCACTTAACGGGGAAGAAATAAGCACTTCAGTAAAGAAGGAACATATCTTTTCAGTAAGGAGGGGGAAGAAAGAAGAAAGAAGATTTCTACAAGCTTACAAATGTTAGTATTTAACCACTAAAATTCCACACATTTTCACAGAAAGATGAAAGCCATTAAACAAAGGATGGAATTTCCAAAAGGAAGTGTGATAAACTTTAAACTGCAAACTCCCAAATGAAGTTACCTAGGAGTATATCTGTATTCCTCTCACAGGCTCCTGTGAAAATCCCTCTCCAGCAGGAGCAGTTACGATACAATCGTTGTGCTGATCCCATTACATTTTTGTAAGTGAAGCCTTGCTCTGTTCAGGCACGTCTCACCAGCACGCTGGTAGGTCTCAACTCAAATTTCACTGAAGATATTACTTTGCACACACAATTTTTCTATTGGTCACAGATAAATGACTGTCGCCCACCACGTATGTTACAATTCAGTAGTAGAAGGTTATGCAGTTTCCCAGAGTTGTCTTAAAAAGTGGAGATTTTCATTAAAACACTTATTCAGGAGACTAGATGACAGTGTATACAGAATATGCACCTGTGAGTCAAAGGCTCCTTCATCTACTTGGGAAAGGCATACAGGGATTTGATAGCTGGAATTTAAACCTCAGTCCAAAGTCAGGCACAAGTTAAATGCCGTAACAACTGAACCATTTGAGAGGTTCAGCACTCCATACACTTAAATCTTTGCAGTATATGCATCCTTCCGTAACCTAAATTATATATCCTAGCTGCAACAGAACTTAAAACAGTTGTAGGACACTATCCTTCCCTTTCATTATATATACTGGAATAAGCACTCACAGGATTTTCTGCCCTTAAGATTCAATAATTTTTCTCTAGACATCCAACTGCAAGTTAAATAAATGGTAACAATGCAAAAAAAGTGTCTCAAACTCTACAATCTTATCATAAAAGCGTTAGGGAACATAGAAAATGTGTTTCCATATTCCTCAATCTTCTGGCAGCAACTCAAAAAGTTAAGTCATGTTTACTTTCCTTAACGGAAAACCACCACTCGCTCTCTCCCTAATGTCAAGACTAATCATGCTTTAAGTACTACAAGCAGAAGTTTGGCTGGGTCAGCTGCGCTTACCAAGCTGACATACAGTGCAGGACACAAACAGTCATTTAATAAAATGGAAACAAATCTAGCTTTTTCTTTTTCATGTGGACATTTGGTGTGTGCAGCATGAGATTTCTCCAGAAGTATCTAAAGCATTACAGTTTTGTTTTTAAAGTGCTGACCGAACTATACAGCATAGTTCAAGAGCCCTAACATTTTATTTGGTTTTAAAGACCCAAAATACAAAAGACTCCTCATATGCAACTATGGTACAAGACAAAGCTCCTACAAATACTTGCACACAGCCAGAATTCCATTTTTAGACAAAATTTTTATATGTATACTCACACATGTAAACATATAAAGAACATTTTAATATAGAAGAACTTTTTCATAAAGCACAGAATTCGAAGTTAATTCTAATCTTCTCATATGCATATAGCTAATTATGAAAACAGAGTGTAAGTAGGACTCACCATCCCATGCTGGTCTCGTGTGAATAGTTAACTTGGCTAAATCCCTAAGCTTATTGCAGTAAGTCACGGTAGAAGGTAAATTCCCCAGAATGTAACATAAAACACACTTCTTGGTGCTGATTACAGAGAACCAAGACACTACACAGCTAACTTGTCCAGCTATATTTCATTTAGGTGAACAGATAGATAACATCAACAAGCCGCTCATGATTAAACATGCAAGTAAGTTCCTTCTCTTCAGTCCTTACTTGAACATTCTTGCACCAAAATGAAAAGAATCGTGAAGGAAACAGTAAAACTAAGTCCTCTGAAACTCCATCAAAATGCAATTTGTAACAGAAAAAAATCTTTGTGCAAAGATACTATTGCTTTATGCAATATTACCCTATATTCATTCTTTTGCAAAACACTGCATTACAGCCAATCAAGTTTCGAAGTGCATGATGAATTTTTTTCCCCCCTCCAATACTTACTAAACAAATGTGTCTTTATCTCAGTTGGCTGCAGAGGTACAATCTGCTCAAAAAAAAAAAAACCAAACACACCATAAACCTGCTCTACAGAGTAGTTTCAAAATACTGGTAATTCAAAACTTCAAGCCCAAATTTCACTAGAAGTCCATGACATCTAAGCTTTCTTAAAGTAGGAGTTAAATCTTAACTAACTAATCTTGTTCCTCTGGAAAAAAAAAAATAATAATTTTCAAAGAATTCTGGATTTTTATATTAAAAATATGGAAAAAACCAATAACTAAAATTTGCAGTAAGATCATCAGAATCGCAACATTTCACATTTATAACTAACAACTCCCCTTTTTTCACTCCTCCAAAATAATACTCCTCAAAATAAACAGTGCGTGAACCAAGAACATGGAGGCAGATTAACAACTAAACAACTAGGTCTTATGCCCCTTATTCTTTAATCTGCAAATTTAACAGAATTAGGAAACAGAAGAGAAATACACGGAGTACAGTAGAGTTGACTAATTATACAAAATCTTTTCAATTCTACTTTACATTTTGTATGCCACTACATTATTTTGCTTTAAAAGTTCTCCTTGACAAGGTGCTGGAGGGAGTGGCGCAGGTATACATCACTGACAACGGAAATATTTTTATTAAGTGCTTCAGAAAAAGAAGCTGATGACCCTGAGTCACTTTGGAAAAAAAAAACAACCAAGCAATCTTTAAAACAATTATTCCAGTCTATAAACAGCAGCTTCAGTGTTTGTATAACCCAGAATACAAGTTTCATAAAACATTATACAAAGCAGTCCTGTTAAAACGAAAAGGCGCAGCATGAAGTAATTTCAGACAACCAGTTTTGTGAGATCTTTAATGGCACAAAATGTTTATAAGCTACAACTTATACATGTACTGTAAACTGTATATAATGTTACAAAGTGCTAACTAATTTATGAAGAATGCATAATCACTTTGGCTCAGTTAACTCCAATATTTCAATAAATGTCAATTATAAAATTTGAGTTTCTAATAATCTTCAGCTTTTACTTTTTAAAACAGTAAGTAAATACGTATTTACTGCAGTTGTTAGCCTGCTGCATTTTTAATGTGCGAGTTTATGCATTTTTTTCTTCATCCTATTTACAAATATTGTAGGCCAGTTTTCACTGTATGTAAGAAAAATGAAGCCTGTGGTTTTTTTTTTTTCCAAAACTGTAAACAGGTATAAAGCTTTTTAAACAACATTTATCTTAACAAAACTTCAACTGTCATTAGCTGAAACCCCTTTTCAAATCATACAATCTGTTTCTGTTCACCATAAAACTCGAAGTTGTAGACTTTCAGCCAAAGCTTATAGTAGGGTATCAATAAATACTGCATTGTGTCACTGCAAGTGTTACAGTGATCATGTATCCATTCCTCAGCTGTAGCCTTTACAATTTTTACTTCAGGTCTCCTTCAAATATTATAAACTATGTTGATACTCTAGCCACAAGCTTGCATTACTTATCAGATCTTCTGAAGAAGAACTGTCTTTTAATTTACAAAGGGGTAATTTTTTTGTTGAAAGGAAGTAGTCCCTACTCAGTAAAAATCTGCTTTTCCACTATTCCAATTTCCATACAAAACAAGGTGCTGTAATTAGAACTGAAAGTGTTTCAGCCTTTCCCCTGTTCCCTCAGTTTTTTTAGGACTGTAAAATGATGTACTTGATACAATCTAAAACACCTTCACCACTTCCCCCTTCCCTCCCCCAGCTTTGGGTGAAACCAAATATCCACACTTGAAACAAATATGCAGTTGTAGGCAACTCGAGTGCCACTAGCGTTCACAACTACAAGAAAAAAGTAGATGTCTTTAACAGAATTGTTAGACTGCTCTTTCACTGTGAAAGCATTCTCTAACAGCATTCAGAAGTAGAGAAGAAAAATAAATACAGTTTAGCAGTGGATTTACACTTCGCTTTTTTACTTCCTGGGAGCTAACCTCAATTGGGATTTAGCTTCTATGTATCAACTGTTTCAAGCAATCATTACTATATCAAATACTCAACTTTATAAAATCTGATGCAAGCAAACAATCATACGTAGCTGTTCTCTCCAAACCAGCTGACTGTATTTTCTTAACATTTTCTACAAGTCAGCCTACTAAAGTTCTTATTTAAATGAGATTTTGCTAGTCTTAAAATTAGCACTGGTTCCCTAAATACTTAGTATTAAAGTCTATACCAT
>VXAL01008542.1:23255-34495 GCA_013399475.1 Chauna torquata | reverse complement strand
CACAAATGCACAGATCTCTGTAGGAATTTTTTTTTTTTTAAAAAAAGTACAAAGAGCTAGAGATCAAAGCAAGAGATCCTTTACACAGAGTAAGGGATCAAAGAGAATAATAGGAGGTATTGTGGAGAGACCACTTACACAGACAGTATAGAGACAAAGGGAGCAGTAGCTGAAGAGAGAGGTAGGTCCGAGAGAGGGAATTTCAGGATGTGATTTGTTAGCAAGAGCCTCATTTTTTGATCCAAACAGAGATACAGAAGTCTGCCAGATATAGACAGCATCCTCTATTTTAATAAAAATGCTTTGCATTCAAGGATCTCAACGTTTCCCCTTCCGTGGATGAACATTACATANATTTTTTTTCTTTTCCCTAAGATGATCTTATTTGGACAGCCAGATTAATTGCATGTAAGTGAGACACATGATTCTTCTCTCCCTCATATAAAGGAATATTCATAAAAAAAGATAACTCACTTGGGAGGAATGTTTTCAGGCCTACTCGACCAGTCTGACACCCAGTCAGCACTTTTCTTCAAGACTTCCAACTCTTTCTCTCCTTCTACTGCTTCTTCTTCAGACTGAAAATATAGATGGAACAAGCCTTACAACAGTCAATTAGCTCCTCTTCACGGTATTAAATTAAGAACAACAACAGTGGTAAAATGATAAGCACCAAATGGCAGCACCTGATAAACAAGCAAGTGTTCTTGGACTACTGACTATTTAGAAGAGATTTTTTAATGCAAAAAGAAGGATCTGCAGAGGTCAGAATATCACAAATTTTGTTATTATATCCAGTACCTCAACATCACAAGAAGCTGGTGTGGTTTGTTTGTTTTTGTTTGGTTTGGTTTTTTTTTGGGGGGGGGGTGTCTTTTTTAATCCTAATTGTAATAAACCAGCATGATGCATTAAACAATTTTTTTTACAAAAGTGAAAAACTTTGATGGCATTTGATTTGAAGCATACAGAATGCAGATAAAGCACAGAAAGACAGCCAAATAAAAACATTTCAAAAACAATATTTGGAAGTTCTTTAAAGGAGTTATTTAAGTTTCTATTACATACAACTAGTGGTTTCTACTGGGTGCATCCCAGGTGCTGTAGGGAAAGGCAAGCACTCAGTGTAACTGTCTTGACCCAAGGAGTTTATGTTACATCATTAGATACAAGAATTAGAGAAAAAGTCATCTAAGACTACCAGAGAACATCATTTCTTTGGCTAGCACAAAATGACTTTGGTACAAACTCCTCCTTAGAATTAAAACAATTTCCTGAGTGACCTTTAGTAAAATAAGATATACCACTTACACTGAAGTGGGAACCACATCAAAAACAGAAGTAATCAAATCCAACAAAATAGAGACAGCAAACCTAACCAATAACTTCATTCAGATAGTTCTGGCTCTCAGTACAGCAGAAGTGCAACAGTCCTACTGTTTGGTCAGATCTTAGACAAAATTTAATGCAAGGTTTCTTTCTTCCAGGATTGCTTTTTATTTATACTTCTGAAGGCAGCAAATTCCATTAAATTACCAAACTAAGAGTTTAGCATTAGTCTCCTCTCAGTTTGTACCATGAAGATTACTCACTATCATGTGAGTCGATTGATCCATACATCAATAAACTGAACACCCTGAAATCCTGTGCAGAAATACAAACATTTCAAAAGCCAGAACAGGTTTGACACACAGAGCACAAGCAGAGTGGTAAACAATAACATTGCTGCTACTAAACAGGGCATTTCTCAGCTTCAGAGATTGAGTCCCATTTTTCCCCCTCCAAAGCTATTGATCTCTAAAAGTCAAATTTCAGTTCATACAGAATGTAAGCCTAAGCACAGTTTACTATCCCTGCATGGTTGTTAAAAATAAATGTTCTGGAAAGTGTTTTAATAAAATTTTATTCTGAAAATAATCTCTTAAAAGAGAATATCACTTAGTTAAACGGACATAAGCTTGAATGTACAAAAATGATTTACTACACTTATTTACAGGGAAGTATTACAAGAAGTTCTAATAAAAAAGATGGAGTAAAAACCTGTAAGAATAAAGCACACGACTAGTAAACAGTCTTACCCAAATGACTAAAGAACACCTCCAAATTTTGAAAACATAAGATTTAAATATGTTTGGTTGTACTGCATGTAACAGCCAAGTTTATGCTCTCAGAATGAAAAAACAAATCGCTAGAGAGCAGTAGTTTAACGCGTTTCTTTTATTTTGACATGTAAAATACATAATATTCAAGACCTTTTGAAGTGACAGAGCTTGATCTGCCCCTCAAGTACTCCTGACCCATATAAATACATGATCTATGTACAATACCTACAACTTTAAAATGTTTTTTTTTCTTTTTTTAAAGTTCATTATTTTAAAGGTTAATGAAGAGAATACCTGAGAACTACTGTCTTTACTTGTGTGCATTTCCACATCAAACGTTATCTGTCCATCTTCTTGAGGTGAAGGGCTAAAGAAAAATTGATTTCATTATGTCACTTTTGTCACACTACACTGTCAGCTAAAGAATAATTAGCTTAAATAACATCTTAGTTGAATCATTTCCACATGCACTTCTGCACACTATTCAGATGAGTAAGAGTACACTACTCCACATGTCGCAATCACCAGAATAAGAAAGTCTTCCAAAAGCCCTTATCTTTTCAATTTTTTTGTTTGTTATCCTATCTGTCTCAACAGGGCTGACAGTCATTCCACAGATGCAAAGAGAAGCACTGCCCAAAATTTCAACAGCTAAGCAAAAGATGTAGATCCTCTCCTTGCTTTGGATAACACTACTAGTGTTGTGAATTATACCTCTTTTTGTATCATTATGAGCTGAAACATCACACATCAAAATACATTTTAATGCTTGGCAAGAAGATGTTCTGCTTGTTAGCATCACTTTGAATATTAAAAATTTGGTAGTCTATTCAAAAGAAATTAATCCGCTATCACGCCTCAATCAAGGAAACACTAGAGAATTTAAGTTAGGAACAATGTGAAATACTGTATGATGCAGCAATGCAGGTCTCTCGTTAAAAGTCTTAAGGACATCTTTTTAACTCGCCTTTTAAGTTTTCATTAAAAGCTTGTACATTAAAAATAACCAAAAAGAACCCAGAACTCCACAATTAAGAGGAACTTCCTGTTTAGAACATTTAGAAAAAAATGCAAAATACCAAAGTATCTCCCCTTCCTTCTATGTTACTGCAACTACCAAAAGGGGAAAAGAATTATCTAAAAATAAACAACTGGAAAATTAAGTAAAGGAATGCAATCTGTCTTCATTCACTTAAAATGCAGGTAATAGGAAAAAGCCCTTATGCTGGTAAGAGAAATAAGAAAAGCAGAAAAATTGCCATCTAGCAAACACTCCTGGTTGGACTGAAAACCACTAAACTACTGGCAACTAGTTTCTTATCAACATAGGCATAGCAAACTGTTTATTTTCTATTAAGACAACCATTCTATTTGAAATACACGTATGAATTGTTTTCAAGCATTGTCTACTACAGTCAGTAATTAAATCAAGCCTAACTAATTTTAAATAGCTTTTATTTCTGATCAAACATTTATATAAGCTGCACAGTAGACATGAAAGTTGGACAGCTGTCATTCAGCAAATCCAAAGGAGGCATAAGCAGATGAACCCCTAAAATTATATATAGAAGCCACTCATGGATCTGCAAAACTGGCCCAAAACCTTTGAGGGAAAGGTATAATGAATAAATCAGAGTATCACAACACTCACATGTACCTCAAAGGATTATATTGCTGGGTAAAAATATTTTGCCTTCACAGGAAAAGTTGCAGAATATTGAAAGCAAGGAGTACAAATTCCAAGAATCTTTCTTTTTGCCAAGTCCAGCGATACATTCTTTTATGCTTGGCTAAATATGAAGCATGTATACATTACATTAATTTTACTGGCACATTATTACTAATGTATTTCATATCATATATGGTTTATGACAATGTAAAATTTAACTGTAGTGTTGATGCGACTCTCCCACTCCCAGATTCCTTAGCTTTCTGTAACAATGACTTACTTTTCAGGTCAAATGACTTATTTGATAGTCAAGAGCAAGCAAGTATTCCAAATGCTGAAGCATGACGAACTTAAGCTAGAGAAAAAACTTTATCCCTCAATTAACAGCTACAGGATAAAAAGGCAGTAAGTTGTATGCAGGACAGCAAACATTTCTTTACCTGTCACAATGGGAACTACCTCTTGAACTGCTCTGTCCTGATTCATGCTGGGCATCCAGAAGAATTTTTTCCATGTCTCCATTATGGATGGAGGATGATGAAGGGACATGTTCCAGACCTCCATTTTTCCCATTGCCATTATCATTGCTATTGCCATTGCCATTCATCTGTAACTCCACCCAGGAACCTGTAGAACCAGCCAGACACCACGTCATTAAAAGCAGTGAAACTAAAACCCATCTTAAGTTTATCAATTACACACAGAAAAAAAAAACATGAACATGGTGAATTCAGATAACATACACTGCTGCTGGGAAAAAGCTCATAAACACGTAGTGAAGACAAGGGTGATGTTTCTTCCTGTTTCACAAAAAAACATGCCCCTAAAATGTTATGTTACTACTTACCTCTGGAGCTAGGTCACATCGTGTCACCTCTCTCAACTATTAATACTTTATCAGGCCACCTTTCTCTCTATAGTTTGAAGCTTCAATTATCTATGTATCACTCAATTACAATAATCACTCCACTTCCGTTTTACTTCTATGTTCCTTTTTCAAAAAAAAATTTTCATCCCCTAGCCCTCCTTCTACACAATTCCCCCACCTGCAATTTTATACTCTTTCTTCCCTCCATTTCCAAAGGCCCTGAATTTATTTGTATAAAAATCATATCATGTAAAAATCACATACTAAAAAAAAAATCGGGCCTCATTCTACTTTCTTTGCCCTGGCCCTCTAACAAAAGCCTCCCTTCCAATGCTGTCTGCCACCTATCCCATCCTACTACAACCTTCAGAAACGGGTCATACCACAACTCCAACTATCAGAAGCTTAAGGTCGGCACAGCTAAAGTACCATGCTAACATACATTTCATTGCTGTTAGATGAAAAGATTTTACCACAACTAAGATAAAATAAGGAACTGAATAATGCAGGAAAACCAGAAGCCTCACACATACTAACAGTTAATTTCCATGCCATCAGTTCACCTTTTGACACGCCCCCCCCCCAACCTTAGCCAGGAATGACTATATAGCCTACCTATTGAACAAGTTGAGATTTTTTTTTTTTAAATAACTATGGAATATCCGTGTCTGCACTGAGATTTGACAACAGAGCAAAAGTGTATTATAAGTGATAAAAGCATCTGCTAAAACAATTCATATACTCTGTACTTAAGGTTGAGGATTTTTATTTTTCCTTTTTTTAAATGTCCTCACATTTATTTCACAGTCTGGCTGAGGCTGGAGACACCTCTGGGTCCCAAGCAGCCCAAGCCCTGCTCCAGCAGGGCCACCCAGAGCAGGGTGCCCAGGACCACGTCCAGACGGCGCTCGAAGACCTCCAAGGAGCACACTCCAGCACCCCCCTGGGCAGCCTGCGTTCCAGGACCCGCGCAGCACAGAAGCGCTTCCTGATGTTTAGACAGAACCTCCTGTGCTCCAATTTGCAATTTAATGTGCAGATTAACCAAATGAAAAACTATATTTACCAGTACATTCAGAAGTGACACGTTTCAATTCATATGTTTTGGAACTATTCTTAAGTCACACCCATACCATTTAATGTCCTGAGGGGTAAAGATAAAATAGATTTCCACCCTTCTACCTGTTCAAATATTTAAATACTTTCCCTACCCGATTGCAATTCCAACCTTCTCATTAAGATAAATAACAAATCATTTGACCATATAAGCACTTTATTTATCAGAGCACACCTATTTGCCTGAAGAAGCTGACAACTGACAGATTTCCTTTTGCAGTTACTGCTTCAATTACTAAATTTTACACTGCTTTTATCCATGTTAAAAAATTCTACCACTTATCTATGTTTTAAGGCTCCATGTCAGCAAATATTTGAAGTTAGGACCTTGTGACATTTCACTTTGTCAAACAATTTTGTTAGGGAAACTATAAGGTCCTTAAACGTTGTTTGTGTTAGTCTTCAATCACAATGTTAACAAGCCTTTTAAGTAACTCTGCATTTGACACACCCACCATTGCAAGTATCTCATCAAAAAAAAGAGCCACGAACACAACGAGCTATTTGAAACATCATCAGAACATAACGAAACAAGTACTAGTAATTCCATCATCTTAGAAGTTCCTACACCGTCAAAAAGGTCACAGCAGTTTCCTAAACATAAATGCTGTTTCTGTTCAAGGCTGCATAGCATATGGAGCGAAAATAATGCTTTCAAGTTAGAAGACCATCATTATGGAGGGGAAAGAGCTCCTATTTCTCAAAAGCATACTGCTTGCAATACAACATTATTTCCCATTATCAGTCGGATAGTGACTTCACACATGTATATTATATCATGACTCCTGCGTACTTTAATTTACACTGTCTGAAGGTGAGTGCTTTCAGCTTGTTTTAGTTTTGATACCCTTACTACTGAGGTAAAATATTCCAGAAAAGGAAAGACAAAGGAAAGCCTAAAGATACGAACACAAGAGCTGAAACTTCTTTTTAAAAATTACTTGCAGAGGTTCTAAATTTCAGTACCGATTTTATGACTTCTGAACTGCGCCCTTAAGTGCCTCCACTTGTTTTTATAGCAAAATTTTGGCTCTGGGAACTGTACCAGTGACGCAGGAAGGAGTGTATGTCCTAACAAGTTCGCCTATTTTCAGCTTGATTTTGTGAAGCTGAAACAGTTTATCCTTAGTATCAATTATTAACAACGCCATTATGCTGATGACCATGGAAGCATCATACTTTTCAGAGTCCTGGTGGTTTATAGCCTGGTTTCCCCAAGCTGTATTCACAAAAAAGGAATTCAGGGTGTGCACAAAGCTTGCGCGCGATCGCACGATGTACACCAACTCTGTACTAGATACTCGGCTTTCCAGATAATTGTTAGCTAGGAAAAGGCAGCCTCTGCTTAGACTAATCAGCATGAAATGGAGTGTAATTTCAGATTTATGACGATTGCTGATGTCTAAATTTCAAATTCAAATCATCTTAAGAACTACATCAGGAATGTAGATTTGCCTTGTAGCAACCTTCACAGCAAGAGGCAACACCTGCAGAAAACCCTGTAGCAACTGCAGTTAGAAGACAGGCAAGAAAGGCAAATGTTCCTCTAGAACCACTTCGGAGTAGAGAGCATCTATTGAGAATCCTAATGCTCAAGAACTGCAAAGACATTTATTATGGAAAAAACAGCAGATAGTGACAAAACGTGAAAAGAATACAGGGGGAATAGGCAAGGAGAGCACCTCCGGTAACACTAACCACAGGCAGACGATCAGAACTGGCTGCTGCAGTACACAGCTACCAAGCAGACCTCCACAGCACTTCAGGTTAGTGAAGATTTTATTTGTGCATGAAGTTCATTCCGGACTGACAGAACTTGCCATTTATCTAAAATACGCTGTGGCCATAATAGGAAGAACAGTCAAATTAACTGTGAGTAAAGAGTCCCAGCAAGTCAAGCAGCAGTTAACATGACAAGCAGCACGTTCTCCATCTGACCTCACTTTTAATGAGTCAAAATACACCCAAGGAAGCTTAATCTGACATCAAGCTAAAACATGCTCTGTACTCCCACTGGGAATCACAACCGGTTTGTGAGAGGGAGCCAGTGAGCCCTAGGAGTTTCACAGACCCAAATCAGAGGGATCCAAACCTCTGCTGCTTCAAGCAGAAGCACAAGAAAACACTTGAGAGTAACTGCCCAAGTAATAAGGAATGCTTCTTGCCCCAACCTTTCTTCAAATCTAAGTTATATTAATTGCTCACATGAGAGCGCTTAATTCTACCACATATCCCATTTTACTCTCTAGCTGGAAATATGGTAGAATTAAGCGCTCTCATGTGAGCAACTAACATAACTTCCTTAGTTTACTTTTTCCTCCCCTCCCAAATCACACAACACACACTTTGGGGGGAAAAAAATCCAAAACCTGTTTATATGAATGGTACTTGTCTCCAAAGTAATTTGAATTTTGGCCATGATCTAATGATAATTATTTCATTATGCAGTGATATATATTGAATGATTTTTTTGTAGTTAGTTATAGATTAAAGAAATTAACCATTTTACATGCTATTTTTCTTATTTTAAGGACTTTGAAGAAGTTTAAAAGATATTTTTGAAAAAGTAAAAGAAAGCTTTTTACTAAATTTAGTGAGAAATGGTATTCAGATCATCTACTTAATAAAAAAAACAACTAAATACTAGCTTTCACTAGAAATTTAAACAACA
This sequence comes from Chauna torquata, assembly GCA_013399475.1. Taxonomy (NCBI): domain Eukaryota; kingdom Metazoa; phylum Chordata; class Aves; order Anseriformes; family Anhimidae; genus Chauna; species Chauna torquata. The sequence goes on along the minus strand of VXAL01008542.1, from coordinate 26,069 downwards.
GAAGTATTTCTATTAGCCTTTTAACACCAAGACTGATTAAGATAAAAATTGTGTGATCCATCTATTCCATTTCATATGGAGTTACCACACACACCCAGAACATCTCTTGACTCTTTTTCTGGCAGACAGATCTCTAAAGACTATAATGATATTTTTCCTTGCCAAAGTAAGAAAAAAAACATTGAAAAGAAGTTTAGAACTTCACACACTAAAGCCACTTGCAACTGCTTTTCTGAGAGTCTCAGGAAAACGTTCTTACTAAAGCATAAGTAATGCCAGGTATTGGCTATCCATTTAAACTGTCTCTTTTTATTAAGTTCCATTTGCCTAGCCAATTTGTAAAGAATCTAATGAAGTCAGCGGGTCTCCACATGGGTGCACAACTCCTCCCGTACATAAAAGCCCAGGATCAGTATTTAACTAGGTCTTATGCAGTAGCATTAAGATCGTTGATAGGCAAGCCCTCCTAAATCCTGTTGCAAAACTGAAGAATCAATAGGCTGTCATCTGGTATGCAGCCATCCTGCACAAACAGGTTTCTATTAGTTTTTTCCAAAAGCAGTTGGATTTCTCTAAATCATAGCTCACAGTGAGCTTACAACTTTAACTGCAAGTTCTTCCATAACCAGTGGACTTTTTAAACAGTAGATAAATGCGCAGGGGAAGGGGTGTCATTTTGTTTACACAGTCTGAGATTTCACTTGGTGGAGGAGAGGAAAGACTATATTAAAATAGATATGATACAAAACAGATATGATTAGAAGTATGTAAATGTTATATATATATACACACATGTACTTTTATGTGTTTATATACATAATATATAAAAAATATGGTTTAAAAGTATTTTCTACACATACACACTCACACTTAAAAATAAAGATACTCCAAACTAATAGCTCACAAGAAGTCTGAGCCACGGTCAACCTGAATAAACTAAGAAATACCACTTCTACAGTCAAGCACACCGTTAACAAAAAAGAAAGCTGTTCAGATTCTTCCCATAATGGTAATTATTAAGCAAGTTTTCCATGACAGAGCCAGATGGGTTCCTGCCTAAGGTGGGACTTCTTGTTTGTCAATATGTAACAGAGCTTTATAATAACTAAGATGTAGGAAGTATCTAGGATTCCCAAAGTATGCAAACTTTTTTTTTTTTTTTTGTGAACCCAACAAAGCATAGATTCAGTTACCAGCTTTATTCCCAGGTCTTCTGCCCTTCAATTCAAGTGCTAGGAGATCTCTGAATGAAAGGCCTTAAACATGCACAGATGACATACAGAACAAAATGAGTAAGTGTCTAAACTCATTAGCCTGAAAACGGTCACTGAAAAGCTTATATAATGGCAGAAAATGTACCTATAACACCAGAGCATTATGGAGCAGCTGAACATCTGAAAGCAGTACTAAGCCCACACGGAGCTGATCGGTTACATTTGTTTTGTTCACTGAGCACAGACTATCAAATATTTCCTCTCATACCTTGTGTTCACCACCTTCAGTAATCACATTGATTTTGCTAAGCCTTTGTGCGCTGACCCAGCAATAAGATCTACATGGGCAGATCCAGCACAGGCTTACAGTGCACTCCTCTCTTGCTGCTCCCATCTTACAGCAATTAACGTGTCCCACAGAAGAAGTTAAATGTAGTAACAGAAAACAAAACGGAAACATCAAAATATAGAAGCAAAGATGGCAATTTATAAACTAAGCATAAAAGTTGAGTTAGGCACTAGGCATGCCGCAAATTTAAGACAGCATAACTGCCATTTGAGTATGCTAACAGCCCTAAATAATTTGCTAAAAACACTTATTTCATTCAGGTGAGCGTATTGTTGTAAACTGCAATCACTATCACGAGGTGTAATGTTATCATAACACAACAGCAGCGTTATGAAATGGGCATAGTTTATTCTTCTTTAATACAATTTCCATTGAGTTACAAGTGATCAACCAACCAATGCACTTCGCTGTCAGTTTAACTTTACTGTAAACCATGAAGGTAACAGTTAATCATTCATACAGTTTATTCACCTCTTCAGCTGAAGTATCCTTAATAATTACAAGCAAATGAAAAGACCCATTGAAGTCACTGTTCCAAATGTGGGAAAAACATCTGCCAAGGGAGTACCAGAGCCTACACAAAAACCATGGATGTGCCATACTAGTGTTATCCTGGGAACAAAAGGATGCAGCAGAGCAGCTGACATAGATGCCGGATATAGAGGAAAATAGCTCACGTCAGTGGTATTGACTCAGCCACTGAATAAACTCATTCCCACAGTCACGCTCCTCCCCCTGCCCCGCTGTATCCCCATCTTAGCTGTTAATGCCAGCCACTGAATAAACTCAGTTTAACCACAAAACAAACCTGCTCCCGCTCTCCTCAGCTCGCACCGAGCCACGGCGCCAGCTCGTTCCTCCGGCCGCGCTCGCCGTGGCCGATTCACCTCAGCCCCGCCGGCTGCCGTCTCGTTCCCGGGCCGAGCCGCCCGGCCCTGCTAGCAGCCCAGGCTCCGAAATGCACCGGTCGCGGCCCTCCCCGTCCCGCCGAGCGCTACCCCGTTCCTGGCACCCGCTCTGCCTTCCCAGCCCCAGATCCAGGACTCCCCTTACCCCAGGCTCCGCGCACACGGCGCCAGCCCCCTCCTCACCCCCGCCTCCCCTCAGGCACCCCCGGCCCCTTTCCCGCCTCACCGCCCGCCTCTTCCTCGCAGCCCCGGGCGGACGGCGCCGAACCAACGGCACCCGTTCCGCCGCTGCCGATTGGCCCCCGGCGGCTCGCGCGGCTCCGTCCTCCGCCAATCGCGACCC
>VXAL01008542.1:4612-23125 GCA_013399475.1 Chauna torquata | reverse complement strand
GCCCGGCTCGGTGTGCGTCCCCTCAGCCGGCGGGTTGTTGTTGTTGTTGTTGGGCTGCGGCGGCTCCTGAGGGCTGGACATGGCGGCGCAGGAGCAGCGGCTNCACCCGCCCCGGAGCGCGTGCCGCGCACCATAGCGCCCGCTGTGCTTGCGCACGTCCCGCCGCCGCCGCCGCGCATGCGCCGTCTCGCGGAGGGAGCGCGGCGCCGCGGGCGAGTGCGCGTGCGCAGTGGGTGGGCGGGAAGAGCGGGCTGTGAGGGGAAGGCGCGGGAGCCGCAGTCCCCTGGGGGCACAGGCGCTGGGGAACGCGGGCTGGAGGCGCCTGGAGGCCTAGGCCCAGAGCCCCAGGCCCCGCTGCAGGCTGCTCCGGGTCGTGTTCTCCTTCCGGACAGGCCAGCATCAGCATTCACAGCTGAGCACTGCCACCCCATATCGCAGTACCCATCTAGGCTCCAGCCCAGACTTGTTTCCCCATAAAAGATTGCAGCAAGTCCTCCTCCCTCAGCACACATGTGAGGTAGCCTGTCAAACCTGCACGGCACGAGTGTAGGAGTCTCCAGAAACTTCCTTCCCCTCTCATCCATCTTGCTTTTGCCTCAAGTACTTTGAAGCCAATTCAGCTAGTAGGTCTGTGGAATACAGTTAAGGCTCCCTGAATGAAATAACCATTTTTTGGACTAAAAGTAATACCCATCTGAAATGATAGTGCTTAACAGATAAACAAACCTCTTTTCTAAGATCTAGCATAAGTCAGGAAAGCGCATGGCAGTTTTCTTAAATTTTGGCAGGCCGTTAAGATAGAGAAGATGGCACCTGTATAACAAAATTGGACTTGTTCTTACTCGGGGCTCACAGAAATACAGCTATAGAAAGTGAAATTACTAGTGTGTGCGCCACAGGTTCCTTTCGCTATGAAAATGAAGGGAGACAACCTCAGGCTATTTACGCACCTACTGCTGTACTGAGAGTGGGAATAACACTGAACTTCCATGGAAAAGACTTAAAAAATGCAATGAAATGCACATGCAAACATCTACCTTACCCTGCTGAGGTTTCTTCGGCCACACAAGAGTAGCTTCTGTACCAATTTTGTATTCTAAGTAGCTTCCATTAAATGATCATATATAGAAAATAAGGTTCTTCTAAACCACTTAATTTTCAAGACAATAGTCAATATTATCTCAAAACTCAAGCGTGTTGACTCCTCAAGGCAGAGTGAGTTTTCAGAGATATTTTGTATCGAAGTTAGCAGAACCTTTACTAGGTTAATAATCCTTTACTAGGATTATTCTTTCTAATCTCCTTTTTTACTAACCTCCTCCTGCAAAAAGATCCAGTGAGACTACCTTCGTCACAAAAGGTGATTCAATTTGCCTTCACTTCTCAAGAAATCAGTTTTACTAACTTCATTCCGTTTGACATCACTTAAACTTCAAGGTAGGTTTTGAGGCCTAGAATCTTTTTGGAGGAACTCTGTACCCAGTCCCATCCCACACAAATATATGCAAGCATTTCACTGCCAAACAGCATTAACGGAGCCCTTTATCATAAACCCCTCCCGCCAGCAGCCATGGGAATATAAATTGGGGGGGTGGGCGGGTTGTTTTCTTGTCATTTTTGTTGTTGTTGTTATTATCAAAACTTTACCCACAGTAGGAGTATAGTATCACTAATGCCATCAGAGACTGAAATGAAGTCACACAGACCAATTTCCGTTAGTTTTCTTCTATCTCCCCCTTACATATGCAAAAAAAATCACGTGTCGGAACTTTTTCAAGCTGGAAACCGCATATGTACAACTGTCACAGTTATCCCATACTAGATTATCACATTTTTTATCTTCTCTTCATCTGTGCTGTGTTGACAAGCATCCAAATACTGACATGTGGACATTTGAAATCCACCTGACGTAACGCTGACCTTTCCTACAAAATTGACTGCGTACTCTACATGACTGTAGCCAATGTCTGATCTTGTGGAAAATCTGGATGCCCCTTGGGTAGCACTGGAACAGAATTACTATATGTAGCTAAAAGGTGGCAGCAATTTAGATAATAAAACATCTGTTTACAGGTAGAAGGGCCACAGATGCGTTCCAGATTGGAATCAGAACAATGAGCTACTTACGATTCTGAATAGGGAGCCCTATCCTACTTTGCAGTCCTAACAATCACAGGCTAGCATCATGCGTATTTGTCATCTCCATCATTCAGGAAGCATTTGCCATAATACTTGTGGCATGAATATTTATCAGCAAAGTGGGACTATTAACATTTCTGAGTCAGAAATAAATTAACCAAGATTATAGAGTGAGTCAATGCAGAGCCAGAAATAGCATTCAGAAGTCCTGACTTTCAGCCCTGTTCTCTAACCACTACGCAGGTTCCTTAAGGCAGTTGAATGATGTAATTAATGTTTGTAAAGTAATTTGAATCCTTGGATGAAAATGCTATGACAATAGCTAAGTTGGAGGGACAGAAAGCCACATAACAGAAGAGAAACAATGGCTGTAAACTCCTGGGAAAGGACTTTTGTACCAAAGTGCAATAAAAAGTTTCTCTTACAGAAAGCCTTTAAGTCAATTTGAGTTAAACATGTAACAAGCCACCTGATTTGTCTTTGTGAGCTGAGCCAAGCTAATCACAGTTTTATGCTCATGGCTCCAAGGTGTTCTACATGTTTGAAGCAATTTAAGGAAAGAATGATCTAAAATCTTAAACATACAGCAACAGTTATTATTTTCTTCATGTAGTTCTTCTGTGCCTGAAACCTGAAAAAATGTTAACCAATTGGTAAGATGGATGCTACCCCTCAGTATGAACATCCTAGGTATAGAAGACCTAAATACTTCTTTACTTCTGTTTTTTGATCCTAGGGCTTAAACAGCAAGTTATACCAGCAAGGATGACGTCCAGCTGTTACGCATTGCACCAGCAGACAGTGGGCAAACACGAAGGCAGTCTTTGTCCTACGTACCTAGGCAGTTTTCTTTAGGCTGGAGGTGGCGATAATATGTACTGGAAATGCTTTCCAGATATTTTATATTTAGCAATGACTGATCAAACATACAAGTCTTTGGAGACAACTGATGGTTCCAAAAAAGACTGCTACAGATAGTCACATCTGCCCTTGCTCCTTTGCGTTTTTGAAGCATCCATCTCTCTTTGGTAACATCTTGCCTCCTAGTGGAGGGCACCAATACAGAAACACCTGCATCAAAAAAAATGCAAGTGCTTTTTCTAGTGACAGAAAAATAGATGATTTGTAAAAGGTTGAGATTGTTAGAACTCAGCAGTAGGTTGTGTAGAAAATTCATGCTGTTTCTTGGTTCTGAGCTGTATCGCACTAGAAAGAAATGTTTGCTGTTTCTATTCCAACCACTGCTATGACTTTCTTCTACCGCTCCTTTCTCTACAAACCCAGACCTTTCTATACCAGGTTAAATAAGGTATTTGCTATGAGCAAACATAATACAAATCATTCAAGACACTGATAGTCGTTACACAGCAACCTCATTTCCAGCACACCTCTCCCCACCCTATTTCAATCCACCAATACTGCAATTTGCAACAGCTAATTATGTGGGAAAGGGCAAAAAGGAAACATCTGGTACTCAGAGGTGTATCGTGGGAATGCCAGAGATGAAGAAACAGATGAAATCCATTGCACAGGAAATTACTCTTCCATGCTACACCATACCTAAGACCACCCAATTCCAGAGCAGCCAACAGCAAGAAAATAATCAGTGTTCCATCATCCAGCAGCCTCTCTCCAAAAGGGGAGAAGTACCAGTTTCTGCTCATCAGCACTAACTCTTTGCTTTTCCAAGTTAGGCAGAGAATAACAGAATATATATATAAATTAAAAACACTGGAGTGGAAGTTACAGTCCTGCCTCCACAGAACAGTGAGCAAGAGAACGTAGGATGTTGTCACATGTTCAACGTGTTTTAAAGCCATTAGCCACTTCTCAGCAGAAAAATGTTGAAGGGACTTCAGGCACAGAGCTTGCCCACACCTCAGCCCTGTCCCAGGCAGATAACCAACTTTCGGCTGCACACTGATTGGTGGCAGCGTCACTGTGGTCTGAAGTGCGGCTGTAATTGTGCAGACACTAACCACCTAAGTGGCAGTTTGCATTTAGGCAGTATCACTAGCTTCAAGAGGGATGCTGGGGAAGGGAACAGAACTCCTCTTCTGCATTTGGTCTGGTATGTAAGGGCTGAAAACGTGCATTTGTTTCACTGGGAACAGGGGGAAACCACTAGAATGGAGCAGCTGCTTTTCTGTAACTGTACCTGTTGGAGGAGGGCAGAATTACTTAACACCCACCCACCCCGTCTGGCAAACTCTCTAGGCTAAAGCCCAGAAATAACAAAGAAGCTAGCAAAATGGGGTAGGTACATTCAACGTGCAGTGGGGGAGACAGGAAAAATTTCAAAAATGCCTGTAAACAGAGAAAAGGAAAGGGATGGGAAGGAAGATAAAAAGCAACCTGACAAAATACATTCTATGCATACTTTTATTAATAAAATATAAGATTTACAGCATATGTCAATGGACAGTATGTTTAGAGAATTATCTAGTTGGATAGTATGACACCAAAGTCAGTAGCTGGTTTTGTTGAGGATAGATTAAACCTCAGGTGACATGCCAGAGATCACCGCTACTGATAAAAACAAAAATCTTTCCCAAGACTTGCTTTAAAAATCCTGAAACCCAACATGCACAGCTGAGGTCCAAGAGGCAGTTCTGCTTGAAGGTTGTATTGCTAGAAGGCTGCACTGCGTGACATCTACCTGTTCAGTTCTGCATCTTCTTTGCATCCTCACTTCTGTGTCTGTGCTAAGCAGCTTTTCATGTATTCAGTGCATCATTTGGGATATACTGATACACATGTAAGAGCAGCAGTCTTGCTACCACAAACCTCAGTCTCCCCAGAATAGCAATTAAACCTATGCCCTTCTTGGCAAAAATGGAGATGATTTTTTTTTTTTTTTACCAGCTCTGATGCTAAAGTAGTGTCTAATTACCTATTTGCCCTTGTGATAAAGTAATGAACAAACCCTGGCCCTGATCCTGTAAAACACCTGTCTGCATGATGAACATTACTCAACAAGTTGTTTCCTCAACTGTTAGCAAATACAATGATTTGAGTAAAATTAGTCACGTGCTTTGTAACTAGGAGTAGGACCTGCTAGTTTATTCACCCATTGGATAACAGCTGCTGTCCCTAGGGGAGGTGGTTTTTTTGTTTGTTTTGTTTTTACACAAGGCTAACAGGTGAAAAATGGTAAAATCCTTACAAAGGCTCATGGTCAGGCATGCATGTTACAAGACAAATACTGTATTTAAGAGAACCAGATCTAATATTATAATCTTTACAGTTTCAAACCACTGCACAAGGAATTAAAGAAACTGAAGTATGGTTGCAAGAGTAGTCTTTGTTAACAATCTCTAACCCAGCCATAATTTTACAGCAGAAACAGCATCTTAGGTGATCAAATAATAGAGGCATTATAATAGCTACCTATAACTAAGCCACAGACGTAATTTAAATCTAGGTAACTGAAAAGTGAAAATCCTCCCAGTCAAGTTCTCTACAACTTCAAACTTCATTCTGAACATTTCCTTAAAGGAAGAGTAAACCTAAAAGCACAATTAGCAAAAATATCTGGAGGTAAAAATTCATGAGCCTTATAAAGCATCAATTCATCTTTGGATAAGCCTTATTTGCTGAAGAGTTTAAATCTCTCAAATAGCTACGAACATTTATTTCATGCAGCTTCTGTACTCCACATATTTTTTTGATCATTGCACCATTTAACATTTCTGTAAGTGCAATAACTTTGCAAAGCCAAAAGCCAGAAACACTTGCATGGTAAAACTACATTTCCACTCAGTTACTGATAGCAATAAAATACAGGAAATAGAGCATCTCAGAATGCAGTGTAGTAGTTATCTATGTAATCACTTGTTATTTTGAACTACGTAACATCATACTGCTAGACAAGAATTCAAACAACCTGTTAAAAAGCCACAGGGGACTTTTGTACTCTAAACAAGGCATTAAAGGTATTGTATCCTAAAACAAGGCATTAAAGAAACCAGGATGAAACTAAATATTAAAAAGTGAGTCCCATAACACAGATTTTAAACCTGCAAATTCTACTCCCATTCCAACTTAAGCAAGAGTTTAAGAAAAAAGAGCCTTTAAGGATACTGGAACAGTACCTGACCTGTTCAGATTATGGCAAAATCTGACAGCAGTTTATGATTTTGAAATGCAAGTGGTCAACACATACTAAGGCTGGTATTATTGTCATTCATGAATGAATGCAGATACTTGTGAAATCCCTCCCTCTCTTCATTCCCATGAAAAATAATTAATACTGGTTAAAATCATTACAAAAAACATCATTTTATTTTCATGCATCTAAGGTAAAACACAGAGTATTTGTATAAAGAGGTAGATTAAAAAAAGAAAACAGATTCTCCATTCTTTGTCACTTTTATTCAGTAGTTTTTTTTTTTTTCCTTATTTTCTCTTTTTTTGGTGCCAGACATGGCAAGGAGTGATTACAGTCAACTGTTTATTAAAACATTTGTTGCAACACAGACCCCCTTAACCACTGACCCCAAACGGACCCATTTCATGTGCTTTATTTTGTTTTTTGTTGTTGTTGTTGTTTTCTATACACCACCACCAGGGCTAGGTGGAGGGGGATGAAAGGGAAAGGGGGAGTCCAGGAGGCCAGAAGGAGGAATGCTACAAGCCACAGCAAGAATGAGCTGTATTTAATAAAAAAGGGGGCCACAAATGATACAGTAATGAGGTTACACAATTAAATCCCATAGCATGATTGAAGGCTTTCCCTGTGTTTGACGTCATCACAATGGAAGGCATAAAAAGTGGAGTAAACCGATGTTGATACAGTCCAATCTAGTCCATTAGGCAAGATGGTGCAAGTAGTCATTTAAATTAAAAAGTGCCCTATCCTCACCTAAATGGCTAGCAGACATGGAGAACTCAGTGACAGATCAACAGTTTTCTCCATGTAGCTATAAACGTGTGTTGTCATATGGCACATTTTTAAACACTGGAAAGGGGTGCCATAATGGACCTCTCATTCTCTTTTGTTTACAGGTACAAATGCTAGATTCAACTATTTCAACTATGCAGGAAGTGGACTCTTCAGTTAGGAATGCCAACCCTAATTCATTTTGTCTTGAAATATATACAAGTTGTTTGTAGTAGCTACAGCAATGATGTTCTCCTTAGGATGCCAGGCTGTGTGCAGAATCTTCTTATTGAAGTCTAGGCTGTCAACACTAATTTCATCCTTCTTTCGCTTACCACTTGCACATACTTTACGTGGCTTCAAAACGGTACGGGGTTTATTGTTTTCCCGTGATGCCTCTAAGGTGATGTCTCGCTTTGTGTTTCTGTCAAACATTCTGAAGAAGTTGTTGTAAGATCCTGTCATGACAATGCTGCAGAGAGGGGAAAGGAAGACAGTAACAGTTCAGTTGAAAACAGTTTCTATTAAACTGCAGGGTCCCAGCTAAGGTCACGCCTTATTACGTAAGGCAGACAGCAAACATCCTTGCCTGTGCTTTCTACAATCTAAACTGAAGGTAAGGCAGCATCTGAATGTTTTAAACATTTTAAAAATAGTTTTCCTTTTCCTTAACTTGCCCTTTTAAGGTACACACTTCATTACCCAAGCACTTTGACAGTCATCACTCTATTTGCTTCTCCTGCACACATGGGAAGTGATCAATCAAAAGCCAAATACACAGGAATTTTAGCCATGTAATTTTAGTTGCACTCAAGTTGCGTGAATGTAGTTTGTGGTAATACCTTACAGGAGATCTTCATTCAAAATATCTATCAGCTTTTCAGGAAGACAAACACACTTTCCCTGTCCCTCCTATGCCTCCAAAATATTTGGACAGACAGATACTAAGTTAAAAAAGAAAGCTATGTCTGACAATACAGATAGGGATACAAGGAGCCAATTCAGATCTAGCAAATAAGCAGCTAACACCACGATTAACACCAAAGGAACAGCTGTCTTAAATAGCATTACTGGAGAGTTAACCATGCCCAAGCAAGGCAAACCTGACAACTCATTGTAAGAAAATTCCTAGCGGGCTTCTCCATACAAATCATTCCAAAGTTGCAACATAGGAGAAGATAGAGAAAAAAAAAAACAAGATAAACACCAGGGATAATAATCCTAGTAGATCAGGGGAACTGAGTAATATTTTACCAGTTAAAGTTCACAGAAAATCAACTCTAGTCTTACCGCTTTGCCCATCTCTCCAATTTAAGTGGCTGGAACATTTGATTCATATTTCACTCTGCTAAAGTGATGAAACTCTTAATTTCTAGTCAAATACTGCATCTGTTTAGTGTATTAAGGCAATTTTCTCTATAACCCAGTGCTACAACATCAAGGAGTTAAGAGCTGATATACTCATGTTAAAGTCTACTGAAGTACAAAAATACTATCCAAGCCAGTCCAGGAATAAAAACATACATATGTGATTGAGGCCATGCTTCAAGCTGCCTGTTCTGACAAAAACTTAGAAATGTCTTAAGTGCATACAGAGAAGAACTAAACTTGCCTGTCTGATCCATTCCAGCAGCATTCAAATTTGTCAAAAATGCAATCATTCTCATACAGTGAACAAAGTTTACTTCTGAGGTATTCATGCACCTGGAAAAGAATTAGATAAACTGAATTTTGAACATGACATAGCTGTAAAATAATCTTCATAAATTATGTTCTAAAAACAATTCTGTATCTGACACAATGCTTAACGCCCTATTCACAGGAGCATTTACAGATCCCTCGTTTGACTGTACAAACAAAGAGCAAAACCAACACACATGAATTAACGTGTTCTGCTCTACAGAGGTTTCAAAAATGAACTTAAATAGTAGCAAGTCACTCAGGGCGGGGAAAGAGAGCATCTCCCAGAACTTCGCAATTCTTCAAAATGCTTTCCCTGTCTGAGAAATTGCCACACCTTTACTACAGTTTCAGAAATCTGAAAGTTTTGTTAAACTTTGCTTCTTTCTAAAAATCCTGGTTTGGTGACTGATCATCTTCCCACAGATGATGAAGAGGATCCCCTTCAGAAGTTTTCTTACAAAACTAGCTTGAACACCGCAGCAATTTTCAGTGTCAGCTAAAAACCTTTTCTACAAAGGAAATGTTTTACCTCTATTTTCTCCAGGAAAGAACAGGTCAATATACCTGAAGACTCTAAAAGAGATATGCTATCTCACAGCTGAAAATTACCTTTCCTGTACTTCCACTGTGTAGGAGGGAGACTTGCATATGTGAACATGCTATTGGGTTCTGCAATCAGCATGCAAATAGCAAGATCATTTAGCACATGTATGGAACCCACTCATCTCACGGATGCTTTGCCTGGACATAGTCATTTACAGACAAAAATTTAACTGCTGCATCAAGACTATTAGTAAGACTCAGTGTTCTTCAAGGTTTTAATACCTAGCTTGTAACATTTTCACTGAATACCTGGTATGTTTCCACAGGTCTGTTTTCCATATTTAAATCCCAGATCTTCACTGACAGATAATCTCTAGTCATCATGTAACGACCGCTATGACTAAATTTGACATCAGATATGGAAGAGATGATTTCAGAGAAAAATGATCTGTTGCTAGGATCTTCTGGTTCTTCAAACACTGTACAGAAATAAGGTAGGCATTTCAAGAGGTAAGTTTATGTCTCTCCCAGTACAAGATATATCCAAATTAGGTTAAATTTTTTACAACGTACTTGCCGTGTTGGGCTTGTCTGCCTGTGTTACGTATTATAAAACTCTCACTGAAAGGTGTTATTTAATTGTCGTAGTCCGAAACGTTTTGTCATTGCAAATCAAGGTCCGCTTCTAAATAAGCGAACTGCTTGGTAGCATTTGGAGGCTTCATTCACACAGGTAAGATTTCTAGCGTCAAGTACAGACCACATATACTCAATCAGTATTTGACCTGCTAAAGTCTGCAGAAAGCTATTCTTAGTCCTACTGTCTAAGCGGACTCCCCAGCTTAAGCTACTAATAATTTTATTCACTACTTTTATTCTGGCAAAATATGAATCTGATTTTAAGACTCACTTAGATTCAAGGTTTTGGATCTACTCAGTATGCTACAGCAATCCTGTATAAATATATATACACACACAATTTACTGTTCAGTATTTTAACACAACTTACTGTTTAACATTTTAATATATACGTATTGAGAGCTTAGTTTCACCTAACAGCAAGATATTGTACTCCACAGAAGACAATAAACACTGCAGGACAGAACTTACACTTTGAATGTCTGTCACAGAGTGCTGATGCTCTCATATCACAGAGACGAATCGTTCCTTTACTGCTGCTGTATACAAACGTATTACAGCTGTTTGGGTGGAACTCTGCAGCTGTTATCACCTCTGTCAGCTCCTCCATGTTGGCAGGCTTAATATCTACAATATCTACACCATTTTATTAAGGAATTTTCTCCAGTTTTCAAAACATATTTTTTCAGTTTAAAGGTATTCAGCAATTCATCAAAATACATCTGAAAGAGCCACACAATTAAAACAAGCCAACAAAAACAAGGAAGATAATACTTGAAAACTGGAAGCAGGACAGGATTTTGATGCCAAAGACTGTGGGACCTGGTCACAAACCGAGTAAAAATAAAATCAAGTCCCACAATTTGTCTCGAATGCAAGACTGTAACATTGCATTCTATATTAGTTTGAAGTTCATTCTTACAACAAAAGCCTGCTTCATGTTTTGCTCCACTCCAGCAGGAATTATTTCTGTAGTACAGATGTCACTTAAGTTTTGTCAGCTAGAACTTAATTTTACTTAAATTCCAATTACACTGCTACATTATAAAGAAGGCGTGTGTGACTTCTGCTTAGGATTTTACTGACTTTTCATCAAATCTCTGCTCCCAGTAATGGGGCTGAATACACATTCCTATGATTCCTGCAGTGTTCACAGGTGCACATGTTAAAATGGCTGATATGTAAAGTAAAAAGAAATAAAAAGAATTGACATAAGGATGATACTTGTCTGATTTTCTTTTAAACTACACATCAAGAAATTTTTCACGGGATATTTTACTATAATGCTGCCTTCCGAAACTGCTTGTTTAACTCGAAACCCAAAGCTTTTTTTCCTCCTTTAAGAGTGCCTGTTTTTCACCATGCAAGTAACTAGTTCTGCTTACACTGCTCATGCTGAGCTACCACTCCAGAACCAGGAAGTGGAGAAACATGCTATACAAAAACTTTTTGCAAAAGTAAAAAAAAAAAAAAAGTTTTGTTGTAACCAAACCGTTCCCATCATACAAAACAATGCAAAAAAGATACTAAAACTTCTGTCTGTAATTTCTAGGTGCCACAGATTAATCCGCAAGTCATCTGCAGATAAGTATGTTTCATAATCGCTATTAATGGAGATGGAATTGATGTGATACGTGTGAGCATTGGCAAATATTCTTCGTGGACTAGCTTCAACCATGAGGTCCATGGGCCTGAATACTGGCACCTGCAAAATACAAAGCAATGGAAATTTGAGATGTAAATTGTACTACAACCATCAGCACTCACAGTCCTTCAGTACACCAAGCTCATCGAAATACCTCAAAATCATCTCAGAAGTAAATGTGTCTGCAAAATAACAGGCACAAAAACAGGGTTCCGCTGGACAACACCTGGGGCATCACAGAAAATGTAAAGTTTATCATGTGATGAGGCAATTACTGAGCCACGTGCCAATCTGCATGCCTTCAGAAGAAAAAACACTCAAATGTGCACACCTTACTAAAATGCACATCCATCTGGCCTCAAGTAAGAACAGCGACAGCTAATCCACTCACCCGTAGTGTTGTAACTGTAGTAGGATCCCTATACCGTCCATCTTCTTCCTTTAAATTATAGCCCTCTGGTCTTTTGTCCCTTTCACTGATTTTCCATAACTTTATTGTTTTATCTGAAATGAAAAAGCCACAGTTGCAAATCAAAGCTCTAGCGAAGACATTAGTCTTCACAGTTAACGCACTTTAACACGAAGCCTTCAAATAAGACAGGACCACCTACGCGTACCAAAAAACACAAAAATACTGCTTGGAGATAGGGACTTCATTTGGATAGAAATTTTGCTTCATCTCAAAATTACACAGAGAAAACAAGACATGATAAAAAGCATTACAAAGACCTCCTCCACAGTTTGTTCCTTTAAGAAAGTTATAGCAAGTTTCAGATAGGATTGTTGTGAATGACTAATATAAGCTCTCACACAGTTATACACATACGAAGGTACTGAGTGACAGATTAGCTAAGCTACTTTGCTATAGAGCAACTAAATAAGATATCTCTAATACACCGCTCCATGTCATGGGACTTCTGTTCCCAGGTAAGATGGAACAACAAGATAATTAAGCAGCATAATTCTTGTGTAGCCATATGCCTAGATATTTACATTTAAAATGAACTTGCTTCCAGCCTTTTGAAAGTGCGGAGGATTAGACATAATCCTAACAGCCAACCTATGTAACAACAGGTTACTGTGCAAAATTTACAGTTAAGTCGCAACTTACCATTTGTAGACAATAAAAACTGAGCAGCATTTTTCTGGGGTAACCACCTAATCTTGTTGATCTTCTCTTCAATTTCTAAACTTTTCAAGTAGTCAAACTCTGGTTCATGGCTTTGAAAGGTACTGTAAACATTGTATTCTCCCCTACTGTGAGACTGGGTTTTGTTCTAAAAAGAGAATTAAATGATCAAGATGCGTATGCAATGTACAGAACACTTTGCAAGGCTGCAGGCAGAAGCCAAAACTAGATACTTATGCAGCAAGACGCACAGGCACACTGCTAATTAGCGTAAGAGTAGGTTAAGACTTCCACACTCTACTGTTGCCCATTTCAGACTTGCTGTGAGTATCCTTTGGTATAACTTGCCTCATTTTAATGAGCTTGTAGATCAGACAAAAGGATCATCTCTTTTGCAAGAACTTTAGAGTTTCTACCTTTTTGGTTAAGAAAGCGTCAGTGAAAAGCCAGTTATTGCAGCAGCTCTCGATTCCTTGAGTTTCCAGAAACTCCCCTCAGCCACATGAATTACATCCCTACAGCAAGTTCACTTTCCCCTTTCATAGTAATTCCAAGCAGCTGAAATTATGAACTAACATTTGACCCAAACGTGACTAGTAAGTTTAAGTTTTCATTTGTCTGAAAAAAGTCATTATCATTCTCTCATCTTTAGCTTTCCCACCTTTAAAGAGGATATTTCCCAAGAAAAACACAGTCACATGCAAGACAAATCTACTCTGTGGGTAAGTTCAGCTTGCTAGGCACACCATGGGATTCCTACACATCACCTCTATAAGCAGCTCTGCTATTCTGCCTTGTAATCTCCACATTCCCTGAAAACTTCTGAACAGTTTAAGAAGTTTTTGCTTCTTCCTCATTCTGAAGACAAGAAAAAAACCTTAACATCTGATGAATACATCTTTGACATTAGAAGTCACAACTGCAGCTAGCCTGTTGGCTAGCTGCCAACAGATGGTGGGAACTGTTTGGAACACCGAAAAGTCTCCAGACTTGGAGAATTCCTCTTCTTTCCAAAAGCTATGCTCAGGCAGTGACTTCCAATATCTCTATATTCCGATAGCTCTAATATCGCACTGCAGGGGTGGAACCTTCCATTCCCTCTAATGGGTAACGTGACAGAAAACTGGAACCATTTCTGAAGCAGTGCTCTCACCAGGTATACCTGAAATGAGTTCAAGCTTCATTTTGTGACATATTCTTGTTCCACCTATTTCAAGAGGTTGCACCATCAGATGCCGTTCCTGTGACATGTTCTTGATGAGGGACTTCTCTCCTTCTCTTGCGCATCTCATGTCCATCCATTCTTTTCATCCCTTAATACCTCACTAAAACCTGCTTCTTGGTATGATCCTTGCTAGCCCACATTTGTCACGTTCCTTGCATCGTTGCCTCTTGCTTCTACCCTTATATTAATAGCTGGCAGGAATCCACATTTTACAATAAACTTTGGGGGAGGGAAAAGTAGAAAAATGCCTTAGAAATAAAATTTGGCACTAGAATACTGTACCACACCTATCAATTCTACTGGCTTTCCCATCTCAGAGAACGGAAAGAACTTTGTTCCAAGTTTCAGTTAGACCTAACAAGTTAAGCAGGGTCACTGCATTCAACAGGCAACTTCTACAGCAAACCTACTGAGCTTTAGGAAAAGCTGGTCATGATTCAGTGACCTTTCCTTGAATTCCATACTTACCGTAACAATCCAGTCTTAAATACACTTCTTGTGTATTCTGTTAAAACTCTACAGGACTAGAATATTTAAAATCAGTAACATATGAAATCCATCCTCAGTATGAAAGGCAAACTTTAAACCCTCAGATCATCTCATGGCACACTTAAAAATCCAAACAAGGAGAGGTGTTGGCCCAAGTGCCTTATGTTAAATTCTAATTTAGGTAATTGCAGGCTGCCTACGCAAATTCCGCCTTCAGTTTCAATTAGATGCAGTATTCATTTCCTGCCGAAGATTTACGTAATGTCACTTGCTTCATTTTGCAGAAGGGCTGCCACATTCCAGCCCAGAGGTGGCAGCACTTTGGTACTGGTACAAGCCTGTGTACAGAGTGCTTATGCTTTTAGTGGCTGTCCTTCTGTAGGTACGGTCCGTAAAGTACTCGGGAATGCAGCGCGATGGAAGGCGGTACATAAATTCAACCAAAAGGCTTAAAAACAATGGTCTTGTAGACAATCTTTCGCATAAAACTTGCCCTAGCCAGTCAGGCCTAAAGCACAACTACTTACTGAAGTGTTAGGGAATCCAGTCCCTGCTGTTCATTGCCTAAACACTGAGGAATTAAACGTCAGAAACAATTCTGTGCAACTGAATGTGACAACCTTCTTACTAGAATTAAATTCCCAGATCAGAAGGACAGGAATCATGGGTTATGCATCAAAAACAAAGCAGTCAAAAGATGAAGACAACTTATTTGAGAACATGCAATTAGCTATTTAAGCCTTTAGCTAAAGTAAAGGATCCATAAATGTCATGAGCAAGCTAAAACCCCAAGAGTTTGTGCCTGATTATGAACTATAGGAAGATTACAGTAAGGATACTCTACATACTGTGCTCATCACAGACTGTGACCAAAAAAACATAGTAAGAGGTTAGTCAGTCAGCAATACCCCACTAGATGGCACCAACTGACCAAAGCAATTTATTTACAAAGACAAGTTACTGCACACAAACTGCTTGTGTACCAGCAGCAGAAAGCAACTTGTTCGGGAGAAGCGCGGAATTCTTCTCACTTAGGGTTTCTAGAACTGAAATTGCATGAAACACTACGGAAAGAAGTTACAGCACGACTTTTCTAGGCAGTGAGATGGTAGAACTGCCTTTTTATCCTCCTCCTTAAATAAATTCTAATCAAGTCAACTCCTAACTATGGGCTTAAAAATCAAACACTCCATCTCAGCTTTCCTACTTTTAAGGTAGGAGCAGAGACACTTTCCTGGCATCAAAAGAGTTGTCTGTAGAACCCTACAAAGGCCAAAAGAACAAGCATAAAACAAAAAGCTACCCTTACAACTGTAATGTAAAGGAGCTAGGTTACAGCTGCCCATTTTGGGAGAGGTTTTTTTGGTTTTGTTTTTTAAAATCTTTAGGTGACTTCAGTTCTATTAGCTTTGATAATTGGAAGCTGTGCTCCTAATTCACTTTGACATTGCAGTATCTTGTAATGTTCTCAGACTAATAAGACTTCAAAAGATCAACCCTTCAATTCTTAAAATTCCATCTCTTCTTCACATACAAGATATAACTAAGTGGATTAAGTTTTTCAGCAGTTCTTGTATCTCTGATTATAGTATTAGTTAAGCTGTTCATTGCATAAAAACTTAGAACTAAGAAAAACCTAGCTTCAAGCTTGCATTGTAAAATTTCACGCACAAATAAAAGCAGAAAATATTTAGTCATCTTTATTGATAAAAACAGATTGCTTTGGTTGTCAGGTAGATTAATAATATGCCTTGGCTATTGCTCATATGCAAATACTAACACTGACTGCTTATTTTAATACAGGTACACTAATTCCAGTATTAGAGCCATCTAGAGACACACACACGCCTGTTACCCTCTGAAGACCAGAAGATAATAAAGCAATAGATTTTGTATTACTTTGCTGAGACACAGAAATAAGCTTATTGTACTGGACGTTCTTTCTGACTCAGGTCTTAGGCAAATACAGTGCTTGTGTATAAGGGTAAACATCTGAAAGCTAGCTGAGAACATGTGTAAAGAAACAAGCTTACATTCTAAAAGAAGAGATGGAGGAATTCTGTACCTGATGCAGAGATGGGATGCATCAGAGAGCAGATCTCATGGGGGGATAAGAAGCTGTAATCAGTATATTTACAGCATAAAATTAAAAGTAAATACATTGAGTGCAGCAATTCAAACTTTGTTTATCTTCAGAAACAGAGCAATACAGACCCACCCAAAAACATACTTTCTGTGGGGAAAGAATTTGTTAAGGTACTGATGTTTACAACCTTTGACTCCACTAAAAGGAGTAGAACTGAAAGTTACTTTCCTTCCATGTTTTCCAGCGCTGTACTTTAAATTATATACTAAATACTAGCAACAAATACTGTTCCATATAAAAGAAAAAGCAGCTAGTCAGTTTAAAAGCTAATTTCAAATGTGAGCAAAATTACTGCAGCCGTGAAGAAAAACTGTAGCTCCAACTCCAAAGCAGCATGAGGGATGTAGCAGTTTTAAAAGGGAATTCCCTCTAGTGCTAAGACTTTCATGTGATACATTTTAACTAGCAGAAAACCCTAGATCCTTGTAAAGAATCAATGTTGACAGAACCTTGAACTATTTTACCTGATTGATATCAGAATGGAAAAGGTCACAGTTACACACGCATTTAAGAGCATTTCTTATTTCCTCAACTACATTGAAATCTGAAATAATAATCACAGCCAAGCAGAGCATTGTAAGATGATCAATTTTAGCTTCCCTAAGGTCTTTACGTGTCCTACCTCCCTTTCGTCCCCACCTCTACACTTTAAACAGTGTCTAGACTACACCTGAAGGCCAGAATCTTCCAATTGAAGTCATTTCTAACAGTATCACAAAGTTTTCAATAATTCCTTTACTCTTAAATTTCATTATTTTAATCACTTATTACACAAGCATACATTCCATTTAAGTTTGATATAAGAAGTATACACTTTTCCTTTAAAAAAATTAATGGTAACAGAGGAAAACAATACATGTACTTTACGTAGTTATCACTTACCTCCTGCTCCTGTTGAAAGATGACAACTCTACCTCCTTTGTCTCCTGTTGCTAACAACTCTCCAGAATGGTTAAATTCTACTGTAGAAATTATATCCGCTGCATACAAACGAAAAGAAAGCCCACAAGTTAATTATTGTTCTAAGTACTAAGTGGTCAAGAAAGCTATGATTATAGATTAAAAAAAAAGTACACTTCAATTCCGTTATACTCACATTGCAAAATGAAAGTAGGAGCTCCTTTAAAAATATCGGTTACTTGCAGAAGTTATACATTTGAAAGTCAATTACTAGTTCAGTGGCAGAGGTTCAGTGTTGTCCACTAAACTGTTTTAAAGGTTTTTACATTGTCAAGTCTTACAACTGTTTCTCTGCTAGGACCACTACTCTAGTGCAAGTATAGAAATGGATTTTCAGTATGTACTGTAACATCAGTGAGAGTCTGTGTGTACAGGTATCTCTACACTTTCTCCATTCTCATAAAAGAATTGGACACAAACACTACCCATCTTTTTTTTAAAAAAAGGATGGTACACATCTGAGAACTTAAGGGAAAAACTGCTAGGGTGGAGACATCCAGACATCAGCATCTAAGGAATGCAACGATGTGGAACAAACAGCTATAGTTGGATCTAAGTTCAACAGACTGACTCAAAAACTTGAGTACCTTTTCTGGATGAACAAGCTTTACATTACCACAAATATTTTTACATGGAGTACTAAAATTAAATGGTGAATATACATAGACAAAACAAAGTCCTATGTAACATTGAATTGATCTGTTTATGAAGCAAAAAGAAACATAAAAGGATAAAGGACATCTCAGCTCAAGCACAACAACTCTTGTTTCCAAACACACACCCCACAATATTTTCAAATATTAGAATCAGAAGCCAGACCATTCTTCGAACACCAATGTCAAATTGCAATTGCACTGTATTAGAACTATATAAATCTAGGTTTCTGCAGAAGGACGTACCTAAGCCTTTACATATGCAATTCAGGCTATTGAACTTTCACATCATGTCAGTCTAAGGTAGACAATCAATGTGTCCAACTTTCTATTGGATGGTTTCTTCATTATGTGTTTTAGACTTCAAAAAGAGTCCAGTA
>VXAL01008540.1:43121-67051 GCA_013399475.1 Chauna torquata | reverse complement strand
GTGGATGCCCCATCCCTGGAGAACTTTCCACAAAATTGTATTATGGGAAGTGGGAATATTGTGGTGGAACCTGTAATAATGTTTTAATGATGAGAGATTTTGTTAAAGAAAGCATTTCATCACTTAAGGAAGAGTTCTCTACTCTGCAGTGGAATACAGTATTCTCTCCCTTTAAAAGTGCATCTTCTGTGACAGCCAAATATCATAAAATTTCTGTGCTGAGATACAAGCATGCTGGATAGCAGAAAATGAACGCAGGCATGTAAATGACACGGTTTCTCCATAGTTTTGAGGTGAATTAGTTGTGAAAGGAACGCAAATAAGTAAGGATACTAGCAAACCTTGGCCATCTACCTAAACTGCCTAAGATCCACTCAAAGGAAAGAAACATAAAACTTTACAGGAAATTTCTGATGTTACATATTTCCAGCAGATAACTCATGTCATTTATTTCTTTTTGGTTATCCTACAGAGATCTCAAGTTGACAGGGTTCCTCAGTTAGGTGCTTCTCTTGGGTAGAAAGTGAGGGGACAAAAAGCCTGTCTGTGAGCCATCTCCAATTTGCTCAGAGCAATCAGAGAGCCGATTCCTGATGCTGCAGGACTTGTCCCAAACTGCTGCACCACAACAGCATGCTACTGGAGGAGAGAGCTTCTCTGTGTCCTTTTTTTTTTTTTCCCTTCTCTTCATACTGCTCACAGTAATAAGCAAAAAAAAAATATAGCCTGTAAAAAGACCTATTAAATACTTTATGATTTTTTTCCTACTACCTGGGAGAGGTCTTACAAATTTGCACTGAAATTTTTGATATTCAGAAAAAGTCCTTTGAAATCTTGTCTTTAAATGACATTCAAATCTTCTAATGAGTGTTTAATTTCTCTGTTACATACTTTAAAGTGACCAAAGATCATCTTCAATATGTACCTTCCCATTGCTAGAACAAAAATAGGATTTTCAGGCTGAAGTCAGATTGAACCTGGCTTTACCCTATGGTTGAAAGAAGGGTTTAAACCTAGAACAATGCCAGCCATGGAAAACGGAAAACAATTAAATGTTGCCTAATTGCATTATCTCCCTTTTTTGAAGTTAATAAAAGCATAATCTATTTGTACCTGCCATTTGCCTTAGGAAACAGCAGAAGATAATGAAAATATTTTACTATCTATTTTCAAATTATAAGCTGTGTTTTCCAAAGAAAGTCAAAACTCATGTATATTATCACATTATTATTCTCTGGGGACTGTAGTCACTATAGTGATAGTAATTACATGGCTTCATTAACTTTCTACTTTCTACCTGTTATGGGGGTTTCACATTAAGAAAATTTGCATATACAGGAAATGAATGCCGTTTGCAAAGAGCTAATGTCATTAAACATTTAAGGAGCTTCTCTCAAGTAAACACAGGAATATCCTTTTAGCAAGCCTTTAAAACCAATGCAGTCACAATTTTCACTTTAAAGAAAAACATGTAAAAAGCATTTAGAGTAAGCAACAGCCATCTTAACAAAACTGCTTTAAAATTGGAAATAATTCAATTATTCTCACAATCGTTACTATGCATAATCAGGTATAATATCCTTCTGTCACATTAATACTAACTCCTTTTAAGACTGTGTATGTGTGCCTATGATATACTGTAATGAGTGACCCATATTTAAATAGCACATGCAATAAGAACTTTCATACTCTAATCTGTAATTGCCTAATTTTTGCTATCAAGGTTTTATACATAAAAATAACTTTCGTTTTTTACTTATGAGTTATAAAAAGCAAAGAAAGACTGTATAAGAACTGTGATTTTAAACCGTACTGTAGTAGAAGGAACACAAATGCTTGGTAGTTTGTCACATTATTGCTTCATGGGCTTGACACAAACCCACTAATGCCAAAAGAATATCTAGCTGCTGACTTCAGTTGGCATATGATTTTAGAATCTGTCTGTGGTTTGAAGCCTTTTGCCTTGTCCAGAGCTCTTGTAGCAGCATTCTGCTTTAATAACCCACATATGTCTACCTTGAAGCATATGACCTGATTGTGATTTAATCCCAC
Source organism: Chauna torquata (assembly GCA_013399475.1). Lineage (NCBI taxonomy): Eukaryota > Metazoa > Chordata > Aves > Anseriformes > Anhimidae > Chauna > Chauna torquata. The sequence continues at coordinate 64,999 of VXAL01008540.1, read as the reverse complement.
TCTGTGTTGTGAGTGGATCTAACACTCCTCTTGTAGTTGTCTCTTTTGTCTTCACACTTATGATGATAATACTTCTAAGACTTTTCACTCTATACCTGCCCAGTGGATAGAATACATGGCCAGTGATTAGGAAATTAAGATTGGGATTAGAAAACCCCGGGGTCTACTCTTTCCTTACACCAAGGACATTCATGAAAGATTATCCAACAACAGCTGGGTTGTAGGCAAGTCATGGTGAGCCTTCCTCCTTCTGAATGATTATGAGGGAGGTACTAACCTTGTAATTAACTGTCTCCTCCAGGAATTTTACCGCTCAATGTGCAGGTTTTGGGGATCATTCTTTTGATTCAAGACATTTTCTTATACAGTGCAACAGAGAATAAAATGTGTAACTGCCCTTTATAGATTCCACTTTAAGGAATTCAAAGGTTCAAAACTGATGAATGGGCATTCTACTGCCTAACTTATAGAAGCTTAATGTCTTTACTGGTTCTGGCTCTTTATGCTTTCTCCCTAATATCTCTCTGAATTAGACTTTACTTTAAACTTCTTTTCCTTTCTAACTTTGGATTGGGCAGAAATACCACAGAAACACTCCCTTTCCATGGGGTATTATAGGGCTTATATTTGATCAGCTCTTTGAGCTCCTCTGACGAAAATTGCTTTAGAAACATAATGCACAAGCAGCTGGACTTCATCCTGTCAATGTGAGGATGTAAAAGAGAAGGGAAAATGCCCACAATGTTCTCTTTTGTACCGGTTCTGAGCACAATATCAATCTTCTGCTTACTCTGAATGCAAGGATTATATGTAACTGGCAGTCATCCATAAACAAGAGAGGGGGAAGAAAGGAAGAAGTAGACCAAAATATGAAGAAGGAAGTCTGAGGTTCATCTGTGAATCTAGTTCAAATGGACAGAGAAGTTACCACTCCTAGTTTAGGTTGCTGGGAGTACTATCAATACAGCTAACCAAGGTCATGGATTTTATGAAGATTTCCTGATCAGCTTTTGTAGAAAATTCAGCTGGTAAAGTCTCCTGCAGTTATTCAAGCTGAACTGTCATATTTTCCAGCGAAGAAAATGAGAAACGCTCACACAAGGTTCAGCATAGCTGAAGAGAGAGAAAATTTTTGGATGCTACAATTTCTCTGAGATATAATTACCTCCTGCTTGGCTTTGCAGCACCTAGCCCTGTGCTGTCTCTCCCCTCTTTCTCAGAATGACTTTCCACAGCACAGGAGAGATGGGCTTGGTGGAAGGAAGAGTCCTCCTTCTCTCATCTTAAATGAGGTACACTAGGTCCTTGGGAGGAGAGTGAGAGAAGAATGTGCTAAAAGAAAGTGTTTATGCCTCAGGAGCTACAGTAAGATATGAGGTTATAGTTGAGAGATGAAGCCCTCAGTATTCACACTCTGGTCACTGTCAAAAATCCAGTTTGCTGGAGAGCATGGAGGGTGCAGAGTTCTGACAGAGGGAAGGAAGAGAGACACTTTTAACCACAGATAGCCCACCCAGACCCAAGTGGCCTCATCGTTGGAGCAACATATAGCAGCATCTACCAAAGCTAGACTAGTATTCATTACTAGGCTGCAGATATTTCAGCAATGCTTTGGACTGCAGCATGGATATAAATGTATTCTTCTAGAGTACATTAAACTACCTCTATGTGACTACCTGTACATGACTTTTCTGAGTTTAGATTTTCTCACTTTGCTTACTTATCTTTTTCACCTCAGGATTATCAGTTTTTTTCTCATATACCAACCCATTTTCTTGGTGTAACCTAAAGCATTCTAACTTTTTCCAGTTAATGCAACCAAATTATTTTCACTGATTGATAAACTCTCTTCTTTTCCAAGTCAGAGATGGATTTCTTGTTTGCAACAGTTAACGTTAATGGTTTCTCGCACAATTTTTAAATGTTCTTTCCTTTTGCAATATATTCTTCTGTGACATTATGTATAGAAGTGACTTTCCAATTGGTTATTGCAAGTACTGGAACATTGTTTGAATAGTATTGGTTTCTTGGATTGCAGCTATTGATCTGATCTTTGTCACCGGAAGCTTGTGATGCAAAACCTTCCTTCTCCATCTCAGTTAACTTTTTTTTTTTCTCCTCTGCATCTTGCTTCGCTTCGCTTTGCTTTGTTTTCCTTCCTTCCTTCCTTCTTTACTCACTATTTATTTATTTTTCTTCTCAGCATTTATATTTCCTCTCCTTTCCTTTAACAGCTGCTCTTAAGGAGTTTCAGTGTTGTATAGTTATTTGTGAGCTAGACTGTTTTACTCTCTTGGTACCTGCTGTCTTTACTTGAAGCCTCTAAACCAGTAATTGGTAACAAGTTTCTCTCAGTGGGTTTTACACACAGCTGCAAGGCAGAAAATAAACAGTTCTTTCAAGTCTACACTCTTAGGGTTACAGCTGTATACTAATGACTTCCCAGGCTTGCTAATACAAATTTTAAAGAGATATCATCCATTTTTATCAACAGATTTTTAAAATCTTTTCCACAGTTTAGGCAGGATCTTGTAATGACAATCAAAACAATATCTTTAAATTAAATTAAACTAGTCACTGGTGTGTAAGTTTATAACTTATCATCAGACTACAGTTCACTTTCTCAAAGTTTTTTACTTATGATAATTTTTTAAAATTATTTTAAGAACTCCTGCAGTAGTGTCATTCCTAATTATTTCCAACATTTAAATCACAAAATAAATAACACTTTTTTTTTTTCATAGTATGAACTAAGTTCATTCAGAAGTTTCTTTTCATGATACTTGTGGAGAAATTTTCAAGTAAGACAACATTTAGGTGGAATGCTTTTGCTTCCATTAAAAAATATATAAGCATGTAGTTAGTAACAACAAAAATAAGAAAGACAAATAACAGTCTTCAGCTGAAATGTTCTTTTTTTCTTCTTTTAAATCTTTGACAGAAAAGCCAATGCTTCTTGGAAAGTGGCGGAAGGGAGAAGTAAATATTTATTCAGGCATTCCAATCTTAATAAGCTAGGTCATGATGTTATACACAAAAGGATATGTGTTTTGCTGAAAATATAACACATAGATAAGCTCTGTGTGTCTATGTATGTGCCTGGGTGTAGACAGAGGAGAAAAACAGTTAAATAGAATTAATATATCTTTTGCAACTAAACTTGTTCTATTGAGTCTCTCTCTCTCTCTCTTTTCCACCTTCTAAAGAAACATTTTCAAAGGTTTCAGAGATTTTTCTCTCAAGATATTCCAGTATTGGAATCTAGTTTTCCTTTTTTACAGAATGAAACAGTAATAGTAGCTCTTTTTGCTTAAGCTTTTCATGGGACTGTTTCATCTCCTAATAATCCTTCAAAAGCTTATTTAACAGGTTCAAAAAATATCTTCAATGTTGTTTACAGGTATGCAAATTAGACTACTAAAGGCTTGGGATGCTGGGGAAACAATATGGTTATTCCCACAGTAAATAAAAGTAGCAAGAAGAAAGGATTCACTCCTGTTGGTTTTGAATAGTAGTTACTGTGAGTGTACAGCAGAATAGGGATAACCTCCTAGCATAGGAGGGGGTAACGCTGCTGTTGCCATTCTTGTATTTGCCTATATTCCTACCACTGCAGTGAAATGGCAAAGTGCTCAGGGTCACAGGGAATTGAGTTTGGATGCTGTAGTTGTGTCATGCTAATTCATACTATGTCTGAAAAAAAAGCAATGCTGTGTCGCTTAATAGAGTGATGCCCTGTGCTTTTTGTGAATACTTTGGAAAGAAGCACAAACACCCTTTGCCTCCTGATGTCGGGAATAGCAAGCGGAAAACCAATGGCAGCAACAAGGAGGCCCCACTACCAGCTCCAACGCCACTGCAAGCTGGTGAGGAAGGCAAGCCCAAGGCACCAGAAACTGAGAGCTCCAGCAACTCTGCACACAGCAGGCAGCTGCGTATCAGCCTAAACCTGGATTTCCTTTCTAAGTGAGGTGTGCAAAGTGGGGAGAATATTAGTATATTATTTGTAAGGTGGCTGTGAACAGGTAGCTGACTATATTAAAGTGTGTCCTACCAGAACTGCCCCCCTCTGACTTCTATTTAGCAGAGATGGGGAAGTGAGGATTAAAGTATAAATCAAGAATAACTACACAAGTAGAGAGCTCAGAATGTTTCTTAACAAATCTTCTTTCTTTTAGGTAATCCCAGCTTCTGTATTTCTGTGTCCAGAATGCCAGAAGCAGTCTCAAAATGGCAGCTTACAGTCTTTTCTTTCCTTTGAAAAGTTGTTTCCATGACTTAAGATGTTATGTGAAATCTTTACCTCCCTGCTTTCTTCAGGGACAACAACCTCTTATCTGACTCATTATGTTGAAGATGTAATGTGCACAGAGCATTTGAGGTGGTAGAAGTGAGATTTCCCAGAGTGTTGGAAGAAAAGCATGTTCTTTACACACCTAGTTCAGAAAAATATTGTGAAAGGGTATTACTTTGCACTTTGTTATTAGTTCCAAGCTGGTAGATACACGATTTTTTTTTTTTTTAATTTAAATAAGGCAGTATTCTTGCAAGTAGTAACTTGATGAACTAACCGACAATGAGTAATTGTGTGAGCACAGTATTTTATAAATGTGAATTCTGATGACTGTTTCCATGGGAAGGTGCAGTCTATATTTTTCAGAATGATAAAACATCAGAATGGTGGCAAATAGAAACCTGGACAGAACTGCTATAGGTGTCATGGTACCTTTGGTTCCTGAACAGTGCTTTCTTCCTCTTAATGTTAGTTGCAAGGTAAAAAATATCTGACAGCTTACAAAATCAGAACAAATCAGCTTGACCACATTATGTGCTGATGCAAATAAGAATTCTTAATGCTGTTTAACAAATAACTTTTTTTTTATTCCCCACTTTTCATTAGAGCCCCTTGTTGCAATCCAATCTTGATTTTCGAAATTAAAGCTAACAACAAGATTGAAAGAATCCGGAGGATGACAGCATGGGGCACAGTCTCAAAGCCACAACTAACAGCATGAGGCAAAGCGAACCTCAAGCTATTTCAGCTCTTAGAGAAGGAAGGGGGAGAAAAAAGCATTTGCAGGAAAACTCAATTATAACAACCCACAGCTATAGTAAAGCGCTTGTGAATGTTGACACTAAAGCTTTTTCTGCTTAATGTTTTAATTAAATACCTAGAAGCCAACTATTCTCTTCAGTCAGTGTCAGAGCAGTACTTCTCTACAGATAAATGTTTACAGCAAAAGCTCTGCCGAGGGTTTCAGCAAACAAGTCTCGGAGAACTGAGAAGGCTTTCAGCTGAGGCACTTGAGATCAAGAAAGCACTAGTGATTAGAAACTAGCAGTACAATAACTGGAAGATTTAATCCACCCAAATGTCAGTCTCTGGTTTACAAGTTGGCAATCCCATCTTCATCTGCAGACAAAAGGGCACTGGTTAGTCATCTGTTTAATTCTCTTGCTGCAGCATGTCATTTGGATGTTGAAGGAAAATCCCTTGATTCACTCTGCCATTTCTGACAGTCTCCCTCTAGACCACATTAATAAGCTTTTTAGAGAAGTGAATGCAGAATAATCAGCAGGCAGCCTGCACTCAAAATGGAGACAGAGCAGACAGCAGAAAAGCCTTCTTCCCTTTGTAGTTCTGGTGCATAGGTGACCCTTCCCTCATAGAGCAGCAAATGATTTAAACTAAGATTGCTTTTGAAAGCCACAACATAATTAACCATTTTATGCATGTGATGTCTGCCTAGCTTCAAAACCTGATGCTTTGCAATGGAAAAGATTCAGCTGCATTTGCAATATATTTACGAAATCTGCTAACAATTGAGCAGGCAGATAGAAAGGCTGCCTGGCATCCTGGAATACCTGGGGAATTTCACTCAGAAAACAAACATGTTACTCTTTAATGTAGGCTCACTTCTCATTATAATATCACAAGTGGAATGAGACACACTTCGCCTTTGTAACTGTGTTGCCAGGAGGCAGGTAAGTGTTGTGCTACAGACAGTCCTGCTAAGATCTGCATGATTTTAATATATTTTGAAAGCAAATAATTTGTTAGATAATGGGGGTCTTGCTGTAGGTATTTCCTGTTTTTCTCTATTAATAATTTCTCTACTGCCAGCTTTAAATTGAAATTGTCAATAGCTTCGTTTAACCTATTGTGCACTGCCTGTTTCAAGGTGCAGCTGAAAAGCAAACTATTCCGGGGTATCCTTCTTATTTTGTTTTGGGAAGGATTTGCTGGTAAAGCATTACTAAACACTGAAAATGAGAAAGCAGAAGCCTTGGAGCCCCGAAAACTCTTTTTCTGTTGCTTGGAGATAAAAGAAGTAAGCACCATTGAAAATCAAGCTCAAGATATGCACATACAGGCAAAAGAAGTGAAAGGACATTAAGAGTAGAAGGGAAGAAATGTAATCCTGTGTGATGTGGTAAGATGTAGGTAAGCTTGAGGAGGATTTTGTCAAGCAGAAAATTGACAAAACCTGCTATTAATTATTGTGCTGATGGTATCAGTGGCATTACCATAATCAAAAAGTGAGGCATGGGCATAATTCACAAGGTGCTAGGTAGCTTGAGGGTTAAATTACTTATTCTCAAAGGAGATTTTAGAAAAACCATAATTAACTATAAGAGAGAGCACAAGAATGCTTTTATGTATCCAACATAGTTAGTAATATCTCAGTAACAAATTCAGACATACTGGCCTGCACACGTGTGAAAGGAGAGAGGAAGATGGAAGGAGTCCTTATGTACCAACAGCAGCTACCAGGAAAGAAGACTGGAACACACTTAACCAACTTCTTGTTATAGAGAAGAAGCTAGGGTCTCTTCTTTTACATTTTTTGTTAGTAATGTCACAAATACAATAGTGTAGACACTTTGCAGACAAATACTAGCATAAAGCTCCTTCCAGAAGAGCTTAAATCCTAAAGTACCAAGAACATAAGAAAAGACCGTACCAAAAAGAAAAGTGATGGATTATTTACCTTTATGAAATACCTTTATATCTGTTTCCCTTTACAGAGATGGAGTGAATAAAACATAACAGCGAAGACTCTGACAAGTAAGTATATGTTTTAGAATATCTTCATTCTCAACAATAGTATCTTCAAGAGAAAGAGTAGAAAAGAGATGAAAAGTGAGACCAGATCACCAGGTTACCCATGTTGCTTTACTCGTCATTGCCTTGCAAATTTAAACTATTAAAGAAGTGGGGACAAATTCAATATTTACAGCAGTTGCATGGTAACAAGTCAACATTTACCAGCTGTTATAGGCAAAGTCGAATAAAAACATTTGCAAATGTTACTTTGAAGAAAAACATCACATTTGCTTTGATTCACAACATATATTATTCAAGGACTGCAAACATTCACGCAAACAAATCTGTATTTATAGTAGTATTGTAATCTCTCAGGCTAAGAACTATCTGCATGGCTATTCACTCTGGAGATAGTCATACAGCAGTTTTAAAAGCTCCTGGTTATTCTGAGATTCAAACAACGAAAAATCAGCAATAATAAACATGTGAGTGATAATACAAGATAAGCAATGGGTCTGGCAGGGTATTTAAGGTAAATGTCACAAGTGGAATACCTAAAGATTTTTTGTTTGTTTAGTGATAATTATTTTGTTGTCAGAATGAAAGCCAAACCATATACATTGTCTGGCTACTTGATCCCTTTACCACCTTAGGCAAACCATATAATTCCCATGGATTAGGGCTCCAGGAAGAGTGACCAATGAAGGCAATGGATATAGCTTTCATTGGTAAGCAGAAAATACTTGTTAATGCCCCTATTATGAGGCTCTGTTGGCTCAGAGTAATTTTGACAGATTGAACTGTAAATAAAGTTCTCCATTTGCAAGGAAATCTCACAGAAAAATTTATAATATTCCTAGTGAAAAACAGTATTGGAAGAGTAGAGGATGAAACCTTTTGTGTTTTTACTTGGGGCTGCCTGTAGATTTCAAGATCTATGATATGTTTTAATAAGGGAATAAGTTAATACAAAAGTGTTACAATTCCCATAATATTCTTTTATCTATGTGACAGTGTTACTTGGTGAGTAAAATGTTGAAATGAAGAATCAATACTGAAGAGAGACCTTTGACCAGTATAGGGCAGGTCTATGTAACAAAGCTGAATGTGAATTTGAATAGTGAAGAAAGTAAAGTTATTTATGCTTCTAATCTGCTGAAAGGAGTTATACGAATGATTGGTTTTGTATCAAATCAAAGTTGGCAGCAGCTGTGGCCTATGTTTCCAACTAAAAATGTTTTATGCTTCTTGAAATTCAGCTATGACCTTCTGAATGTTTATAAATCACTTTTCTTATCTGTTTCAAAACTAATGCCAGTAAAGAGACTCTGATTAGTCAGTCTCCAAATTCTCTTGGAAATTTTGTACTTCCCCTTCAGAAATAACAGGACTCCCATCTCTCTGTACACAAAAGCACTATCTCTAGGCCCATTTCTAATATTGGAAAGAACTAGTTGGAATTTGCTGGACCCAAAATGGCCAACAGCACAAGAAGCAGCTGTGCAGTGTTCTGTCATGTCATCTTCATGTCTACAGAAGCAGACACCAAGCAGATGATGCAATGTGGTTAATCAATTTGGTGACAATAATCAAGTGCGATACATTTGATTTGTCCAAGCAAGGTGAAAACTACAAAAAGAAAGACTGCTAGACAAAAAAGTCTTTCAAAGAGCCTTAGGCTGGTAGTGACATCTAGACCAAAACATCTTGTTCTTGTTGCAGCAAAATGCTACATTTAGAGCATCGCTAGGGGAGAGTTCAGAGAGAACAGCTGGTGAGGGAGAAGCATTTGAGTATTTCAGGCCAAACCAGGCTAAAACCACACCATCCTTCATGGGCTACAACCAAATTATTTTGAGATGAATATTACAGTTCAAGCTCTAGGTAAGTGTCAGTGTTCCCTGGGCTGTTACTAAAATTGCAGAGATCACTGGACCCAGCCCCTCTCCATAACTATGGTATGGTTGCATTTTCACATCTCTTTAGTCAGTTGATTACAGCAGTTTAGAATGATATAAACCACTGAAAGAGACAACTGCAAAATCAAATTTGCTTTAGAGGCATATACCTCTAGTTAAATTAATTTTTCCCCACTTACCAATGATGTAAAATACAGTACTGAAAGACTTGAATATTATATGAATCAACAGCCTCTTTTGACTTCAGGAAACTAAACCAGCAAAGCATAAAAATTCAGTTTCTTTGCTTCATTTCTGTTTTCTTTGTTGCATCCAAGTTTAAATAAAAAACCACAAATACTGTTCCTGAAATACAACTCCTCTCACAATAAAAGCTTCTAAGTCTTTGTTAAGTCTAATATCTTCATACAGTCACGTGACTATTCAAAATTACTCATGACTGAAGCAGCTGTGAATGCCTGTGAAAAGAAAAACCTCTGTTTTATGTACAACGAATATAAACCATGCCTCTCTGCTTGCTAGATACTTAAAGCCTTACTTCTCTACTTTTTTTTCTCATTATTGTAATTAAAAGTGTTCAAATTACCATTGGTAGAGAGCGTTTGTTAAAAAAAAAAAAGAAGTTATTGGCATCTCTTGCATAGGATAATGCCCATGTGGAGAAGTGAATCTTTTGAACAGGATGGTTAGCTGCTGTCCAGACAGTGACAGTCACCATCTCCAGTGTGACAGTGACTCCAGCTGGATCGACTGAAATTTCCTGAGGCTTTTTTTTGCTGAATTCTTACACCCAGCTGGCCCATGGTCCTGTGTGATCAGTTCTGCACCTGCAGGAACAGTCTCCACTGACTAATTGCAGGTGTATTATCCGTGTACAGTTTGGTCAATTCTATGGCTGGAACTGTCTAGGGGAGTTTCTGGAATGACCAGGGTCTCCACTCAGGTTCTTAAGCAATATATTTAAAAATGCAAATAGTGCCTATCTGTTGGAGTATGTACCACATAAACTGCCTGTGGGAAGTTCTGGGTCTGTCTGAAAATCTCACCTGAGTAATTCTTGCAGCAACTGGTCAAATGCTTTGTTGTGAAGTCAACTAGGAATTCAGTCTAATGCCTTGTCTCAGGTTAGTCTGGTCTCTCAAATCAGTCTGCTGTTTCCTCTCTGCAGAAGGTAGCTTTGAAGCTCCTGGATCACACAGGAAATTGAGTGTATTGGCTATGCCTACAGGCACAGTTTTGATACCAAACTACACTGAAATTGAGACTTCAATGTCCTCCTTACAGCAGAATTATAACTTAAATTCCAGAGCTCTTGCCACACTAGTTCCCAAACAGTTGTCTGTTGAACCTTAAAGTGGTCATTCCCAGTCACATAATGCTCTAAACTATGAGCATGAGAGCTAGATGAAGCCCTTAATTTCTATCCTTACAGACACTCTCTTTTACTTGCTCTTTTATTTGTTTTGCATAATGACACAGTTTCCACTGGAAATTACAGTTGGGAAACTTGATACCACCATCACTCCTGAACTAGTGCTGCTGCCCATTTTTTCAATAATAACTTATTCATTGGAGCATTGACCCAGAAATGGGAGCTCTGGCTTAAGCAGTAAAGTTTAGTCTCGCTCTTTGAAATCAAAATTCTAAACCTGAAACTAGATTATGAGCAGCCATAAATCTGGAGTGATCACATTTTTAGTTTTGCCTTGATCAGGAATCAAGCAGGAATCAGTCAGGAAAACCCAGATTCTTGTCTGGTGTTTCAGATGCTTTAATCTAGGACTTGCACCAATTTTTATATCTAGAGGGCTTGCTAAAATATTCTTTATCTTCCTACATGACATCCTCTAAACTCTTCTGTGCTAGTAGAGAAATAAAGCTGATAATAAACAGTTGGATCCTAACACTCTGCTTTTGATACAGTAAAACATACAAAAAAAGTTTTCAAAAGCTTCCTTTATTTGTGATAGTGCTTAAATCAGAATGATGTTTATCGTCAACTAGCTGTTTTTTGTGTAATGATTTGCAGACTTCATCAAATAAATGGACAGACTAACACAGCTGCCGTAATGTCAGCCATTGGAATTTCATTAGCAAAGAAAGTCATTTGCTATCCCAAGTCATTTACTACCCTTACACCCTATTACACCCATTTCAGATGTAATTCCTTGGAATTGCAAGTCTACTTGTCTGAGACTGCCCTATCACTCGAGTAAGAAAATACTTACCTGAGCAAAACAAATTGGATTTGGTCTGTGGTTCCTGAAGCATCACAGGGAGGGGAGTTCTCTTGTGCTCACTTTTATTTTATTTTATTTTATTTTTAAGTGATAAGACTTAATGTTTATGAGTCTTGATCTGAACCCTTCTTTTCAATCTCCATTTGAATCAAATTGATGTTCCTTGCTTGTGATAGCCTCTTGCTTAAGACACATTACAGGCTGGCCCCAGAGAATTTCTCCCTTCATATTGATGCTATTAACTTCATTTTGTATTAATTAACCACAGGGCAGTTTGTTCTGATAGTATATAATAAATGGATTAAGTCAGTTTTTTAATTGTATTGCTGTTTTGTTTTTATATATATCAAATATAACTAACACAAAACATAGTTATTAATTAGTATTATTCAGTTTTATTGGAACCATTTCCAATTATAGAAAAATAAGTAATGAAATTACCTTAATTTAAATGCAGACCAATAAAATAGAAACTAATCTTATTACGAATTATATACATAGTCTTAGGAAGAGCAAAGATTCCTATTTCTGGAAGACTGTATTACATTTCTTGATCTGACTTCTGCATTTTCTCAGCAAGTAATTCTTTATTTGATATAAAAGGCACACTTTAAAAGTGCAAAGGGTGGTAAAGAACATTTTAGTTATTTTCTCTCGTCCTTGGATGTCTCTAATTGACTAACTACTTTAACCCCACCTCATAAATGCAGGAAACATGCTGAGGAACTGACAATGATTTTCCCAAAATCTAAATTGAGAGGAAGATGGCTGTGGTTAATGTTACCTACTCCCCCTTTCCCATCACACATCTGCAACTTATATTTCCAAGTGATTTATATAGTAAGGTGTGTCCCCAATTCTTACATTTAAACCAGGGTCCTATTGTAGTGAGAAGAAAGCACCAAAATACTCGATTTTCTGTGAGAAATATATAGCTCTGCAAAAAAACAGTGTCTCTTGTCCACAAACAGATAAATCCTGGATTAGAGGCACATTGGTGGTTATTAGAATTTTAAACTTTACATGGAGCTCATCCTTCCAAGGTGAGGTCAAAAAAGTTTCCTCTGCAGAAGTTCACATGGTTGTCCTCAAATTCCTGTTCAAATCCCAAGCTGCACGTGAAGAACTAGCTTCAGAAGTATGTTACATATTTCTGATGCATATAATTGTCAGATAAATGAGTAATTCAATGAATATATACAAAAAAGATACACACGCAGTTACAATAAGAATACTAATATTTTTTCCTGGACAGTTCAATTTTAAAAAGTTACTGCATTATGTTCTAGGGGCACGCTCTTCTGATGAGCAGAATAACAAACAAGATAATATTTGTAGGAAGAAGGGAACACTTCCATTTGAACAATGTTGTAGCTGGAAGAACAGACAAAAATTTCAGGCAAAGTAGCTGTCTTTCAGGTGTGAAAAATAGACTCAATTTAATAATAAAGTAATAGATAATTTTTTTTTAACTTAAAGATCCATAAAACAGCAGTCTACGCTTTTCAAGGGGAAACATGTGGGATGAACAGAAGCATTGTTCTTTCATAGCATATAGAAATGGGTGCAATACATGGCAATATCAGAAGAAGGTGCCCACTGTGGGGTCTGCCAAGTTATGACATAGATTCTGCAAGAATGAATGCATATGAGCACCTCTAAGCTATCTGAGCTTTGAATAAGCTGAACTGCTAAGCCATGTGCTGTTCTGAGGTAAAGATATTTAGGTGCTTACATGTTTACATGATTTAAAAATAATCTTCAAAGATAAAATAGAATCCTGAAAATGGGGAAGGAGCAAAGACTGACATAATGCTGATGAGGTACCATAGCTTGGAAAATGCTTAAGATGACTATTAATATTACATATCACTGCTACTTTTTTTTCTTAAAAGATTTTTTTTCCAGCTGTAGAGACGAAATGCCTCAAGCAGAACCCAAACATCCTTGAAGTTGTGCATCCTCCATATCTGCAATAAAACAAAATAAATATAGACAGAAGGTATGACTCAATCCCCTGAATTATATCAGGATGGAAATTCTGCTTATTGTTGTCACTAAAGGCTATACTCTCACAGTGTATATTAAAAGGTCATAAAAAGCTGTTGATGATGCTCACGTTTTCTTTCCTTACTTGAAAGTAGTTATGAAAGCAATATGAACACAGATTTTTAATATAAAGTACCTTTTCCACTTTAGAGCTAACACTATATGGAATGAGTAGCCATTTACTTGATGGCTGAAGACAGGAACTAATATGAACAGATCCTACTTCTATTTAGCTTATCTATAGTATAGCATGAAGAAGCCAGAGGGACATTGAAGTAGTTTACTATTAATATAGGAGTATGATGCTTGATTTTCTTAACTATAGCATACTAAATCAAGCTTTATTCTGTGATCCTTCCAGTGAGAACAATAACATAGCAATAGGTGTGCATGCAGTTAGAAATAACTACGCCATTTAACTCAAACAGCTGCAAAGAACAGCAAAGGGTTTTTTTCATTATGAAATGAAAAGATACAGATATTCTAACAATAGTATCAGAAGATGTTATAAATAGAACAATTCTTTTTAATTGCTCAGATCTTAGCCAAAGACCTAAATTGAACTTGACTGATCTATTCCATCTTTCTTTAGGAGAATTTATGAGAATACAGACGATTAAACGATCAAAGGAGGAAAACCTGATGAAGAGATCTTATCTAGTCAGGTATTAAATTTCTAGGATGACCTTTACTTTCAAAACATTCAAGCTTTATGATATTAGAAAGATGTCATGCCAGCCAAAGAGAATGTGCCATTTTCAAACAGGAGAGAAGTGAAGATTCATTTTTCAATTAAATTATCTTTACTTAGAGATCTATGCATATTCTTTAAAATTAAATTAAAATATTAAATAAATAAAGTGTAGGCTATAGTCTATGGTACCAAACAATCAAAAAGAAACACATATACCTCCAAATACATGGTCAATGCTGTTAATTGTGAATAGATACTGTGCTTAATATTGGAGATCTGAATCAAAATTTGATTTTGTAAGGTGTGGTGCTTGATTTTATGTTTTGGGGGTTTATTTACATCTCACCAGGAACTACAATCACTGGTAGCATGGTTGTTTTAGGCATTGATGGAAAGCTCCCCACTCAGAGAAGAGAGGCAAGAATCTAGTCTTCCTTCATGAGTTCTCTAATCTCCTGGTGGAGTAGTACCGATAGGGTATCATATCAGTGGTGTGTATGTTTAGTTCTTGATTACTGTTGTTGAAAAAAAAAAAAAGTTTTTGTACTGGAATAATTTTTTATTGAATTAAATGTTCTGGGTGATGAAGATGGCTATTTCAAAAGAATATGAGCAAATTGAAACCTCATTAAATCTGAGCTGAAGCTTTAGACTTTGCTTTACTGTTTATTTTAGTTCTGAAACTGAAGCAAAATAGCTGTTATTCATACAGCCTTGCTGTTATCAGCTTTACTCTGTGAACAAAACATCAATGAACAATGTGCAAAAGAAGACCATTTTACTTAGATCTTTCTTGTTAGAAATCATGGTAACTAAGAATTTTCAAGGGAAAACAAAACAAAAACAAACAAACAAAAACAAACAAACAAACAAAAACAAACAAAAACAAACAAACAAACCAACCCATAACTCTGCTCCTTTGAACTTCAGTTGCTGTAGAATACCAAGCTGCAAACACAGCAAGCTAGTGAGTTCCTACATCTTGCTTGCTTAAGGGAGACAGGTTTTGCACAGCAGAATAATATCGTCACCTTAACATCAACACCGAAAAGGAAGGTGAAAGGTTAATATTAGTGGAAAAATTAAGCTGTACTGTAACTTTAGAGTAGCTGGGAAAACTAGGAAGATGTGTTGCAGAGAAAGACTATAGTAGGAAAGGAGGCTTCCTGATCAAATGTGTCCAGACATAACAGCCAACAAAATAACTAATATCTCTTTTATCTTTCTCTTAAATAAATAAATAAATAAATCTGGAGATCTCACTGTGCAAACCAAGTCCAACAAAAATCTATAACAGAATATTAAAATGTGGAATGTGTGCACCTAAATCACCTAAACTTTGACACAGTAAATGCTCAGTACTTTTAAACTGGCATTTAATGCAAACATTTTGAAAAGCAAACAATAGTTCTAGAAATAACTTCACTCTCTCTTTCTGAGAATTTAAAATTACATTTATATCTGTATATCTGTTTAATAAGACTACTTGAGAAACAAGGTACTACGAAACTGTGAGAAGTGTAGAATCTGGCCAGTGTCAACATTGCCGCTACTACCACACACTGCAGCTATTTTGTTTCAAGAAATATGTGTTTTGAGGAGAATACCAAAAGCATTAATGTCAAAATCATATTGTCTTTTTGGAAATCAAAATACCGCTCTTTTCTCCCGGGCCACTGCTCAATGTCTTTGCAAAACTTTTCTGACCATATCAGGGAAAAGAAAACCCCTACAGTGTTGTTGAGATTTTCTCCTTAAGAGAACTAGAACAATTTTAAAAATAATTTCCATTGTGCCCTTCTGAATTCTTGTAAGTATGTGGTAAAGAGCCTACAGAATCAGAAAGTACAGGGCACATAGGATAAGAGGGATGACCATCATCTTATTCAGGTGTCTGGGAAGCCGCGAGGAGGAAAAATGCTTACTGAAGCCTTCTGAGATATTGTGCAGTTTGTTAATTCAAAGAACTGTTTTAAAAATTTGTTTGGTATTTCAATTTTATACTTTTAAGTTTCAAGCACAGACTGTCAGGTACAAGATGAAATCCATTACTAAGAAAAATGCAATGCTCAAGTGTTATGAAAGGTTATACATCACACACTTTCTGGTATATAAAAACATTTGAGTAAGAACACTAGTGCTTATAAAAAAAGCAAGCCGTATCAAATTATGTGGAACTGTTACAAAGCACTGTGAGTGTTAAAAGGACAGGGAAGCATGAGAGGAGACTGTGCAGGGGTTGTGTGGTCTGCAAAGGTAGTAAGTACCCCTAGGAACTGGTTGGAAGTTACCTGTAGGCAGTGGGTTAAATCTGCCCATCCATGATTAATAATAAAATAGGAGACAAGCATTACTGATTATTTTGCTACAAAGTGCTCAGTGCTTAACATTTCTTTTGTGGGGGGTGTATTGGGTTTACGTGGTAAAGATTTGGTAGCAGGGGCGCCACAGGGGTGGCTTCTGTGAGAAGATTCCAGAAGCTGCCCCATGTTAGGTAAGAGCCAGCTCCAGCCAGCTCCAAAAGGGACCTGCTGCTGGCCAGAGCTGAGCCAGTGAACAATGTTGGTTGTGCCTTTGGGAGAGCAGATTTAAGAAAGGGAAAAAACTGCTCTGCAACAGCGGCTGGGAAAGGGGAGTGAGGCACAGCCCTGCAGACACCAAGGTCAGTGAAGAAGGAGGGCAGGAGGTGCTCCAGGCTCCGGAGCAGAAGTTCCCCTGCGGCCCGTGGTGAGGCCCATGGTGGAGCAGGCTGTTCCCCTGCAGCCCATGGGGTACCACATGGAGCAGATCTCCACACTGCAGCCCGTGGAGGAGCCCACGGTGGAGCAGGTGGATCTGGCCTGCAGGAGGCTGCAGCCCATGGAGAGCCCCCACAGCAGCAGATTCCAGGCCGGACCTGTAGCCCGTGGAAAGGAGCCCACGCAGGAGCAGGTGATCCGGTGGGAGCTGCTACCCGTGGGGGACCCGTGCTGGAGCAGTTTGCTCTTGAAGGATGGACCCCGTGGTATGGACCCATATTGGAGCAGCTCTTGAAGAGCTGCAGCCGGTGGGAAGCCCATGTGGGATCCGTTCAGGAAGGACGGCATCCCGTGGGAGGGACCCCATGCTGGAGCAGGGGCAGAGAGCGACCACAAAGGAGTGGCAGAGACGCAGTGATATGGGCTGACCGCAGCCCCCATTCCCCGTTCCCCTGCACCGCTCGGGGGGAGGAGGCAGAAGAGGGTGGATGGGGGGAAGGTGTTTTTAGTTTGCTTTTAGTT
Source organism: Chauna torquata (assembly GCA_013399475.1). Classification (NCBI taxonomy): domain Eukaryota; kingdom Metazoa; phylum Chordata; class Aves; order Anseriformes; family Anhimidae; genus Chauna; species Chauna torquata. Next base: position 47,789 of record VXAL01008540.1, on the reverse strand, counting down.
TCTCACTGCTCTAGCCTGCTAGTGATAGTAATAAATTATATTAATCTCCCTGTGCTGAGTCTGTTTTGCCCGTGATGGTAATTAGTGAGAAACTTTCTTGTCCTTATCTCAACCCTTGAGCCCTTGTCCATCGTATTTTCTCCCCCTGTTCCTTTGAGGAGGGGGAGTGAGAGAGTGGTTGTGGCGGAGTTCCACTGCTCAGCTGCGTGAAACCACCACAGGAGGCAACATCCTGTTCTGTCAGAGATTCTTCCTTCAGGGACTTCCTCATGGGTTGCCTGGCTAGGTGTGGCTCAAGGGTACAAGGACTGTGGAAACCTGAGTGATTCTTTACTTCACCTCCTATGACTACAGACAGAAGAGCAAAATAAGGTGTGTGCAGCTGAGTGTCATTTCATATTGGACTAAAAGTAAGCAGTCAGTGAGCAGTTCTACTTCAAAGGGTGCCTCAGGACTTCTTTGCTCAGAAGCTTGTCAATAAAGCAGACCCTAACATTTTGTAGGAAGCAAGAGGACAGGGGCAAGATTTTTCAAACTATTTGGGTTGTATATTAAACAACTCTGATTACCTCTGATCCTGTTGCTTTGGAAAACACTAGCCTGCTTTCTTAATTTCACTTTGAATAGACAAGCTATCTTTGATGAGCTCAATAACAGACATAAGAAGTTCTGCATTTTGGGAACAGAGAGCAGGGTCTTTCCTCTTACCTGGAGTCTTTCCTCTTACCTGGAGGTATTCTGTGTTAGCAGAGCAATGAGGTTTTCCTTCAAGAGCAATTATTGACAGTTACACAAGTAGAGAAATTCAATAACGTAGCCAGGCTCTGTACTGGAAAATATGGGTCTTTTTTTTTTTTTTTTTTTCCTCCCCCACCCAGGAGTAACTGTAAGTAACTGTAAGTCAAAAGCATGCTACACAATAATACTAAATTTTTCTATTCCCCATTTGCCCTAAGCTTATTATCTAGTTACTGATTCCTCCTCCTTTTTCTTTAAATAGAGTTGTCCTGGGGAACCTACCATCTGCCTGATGTAAACTGGCCCGTTAATTCTCACCTGGCTACAGCTGCAAAACAGATATGAACAAGGAAAGAGAGTTAATGAATGAGTCCTGGTAAAGATCTCGGTAGGGTGCCTCTTTCAATTCAGACCACGTTGGTAGTTAGTATGACAACAAACTGTTACCACCTAATGATTTCAGTTCTTGAAATATAATGAAGCCCACGTTCTCAGCATGCTTTATACTGGACAACTTAAAATCCTGTTCTGTTTCATAACGCCTCTTGTATGTTGCAAAATTCCATGTAAAATTTTCACTGAATAAGGCTTCAATGTAGAAACAGCTAACTGATGGAAAAGCCCATTAGTGATCTGTCAATACACTAACATTAAATTTTACCAAACCCAACCAACCAACCAAACAAACAAACAAAGCCTTTTGGATTTAAATATCCAGCAGCTTCTTGAAAATAATCTGGTTTAAAAAAAAAAAAAAAAAAAAAAAGAAAAAAAAAAAAAACCTGTGCAAANAAAAAAAAAAAAGGAAAACAGAAAAGATACTTGCATCAACAATGTATTATAGGAATTCAATTTTCAGATTTTACACATTTTCTTGCTGCTAAGAATAATAAAAAATCTGGGATTATGACATACATGTGATACAGGGAAATGTCAAAAGAATTAATTTGAACAAATGTACATTGTTAACAAGAATTTGAATTGCTAATAAAGAATCAAGATAAAGAAAATGCTTGAAGTATGAAGTGTGAAGTATGAAAAATCTGAAGCACTTCACAATGGATAAAGATGTAGAACCCCTGAAATAAGAAATTTGAGAAACTATGGCCATTTTCCTCTTGAATGACAACTGGGGTATAACACTTGAAATTGTGTGCATTATATTTATATCATAGCCAATTACCTTTGAGCTTTTCTTTGCATATGTTTATTTGGGTAACAGGTGCTACCAAAAAGCTGCTATTCTGGCATACACTTTATACAGAAGTTTGAGGTGCTTCGGCCATACCCTTTTAAGATTACATTTACCTCAATAAGAACTTTTGGAAAACTATACCATCTAGGCATTCTTGCTTGGATGAGTAAATCTTCATGAAAATTGATAATGCTGAATGCTTTGATCTCCACCAGAGATAAGCCTGCTAATGCAGTAGTAGTATATTGCAACTCATTCTTACTATCTAGTCTCATGATATTCTGAAAATAAATATTTTTATGAAGGGGGAACTTCCTCTCTGTTTCACATACAGAGATGTTTTCTTAAATCAATCTTCTTTTCCCTGCTGATTAAAATGAACAATAAACTCCTAATTAGGAGGTTCTGAAAGTTCTGTTTTGATGTTAGCTCTGGAGGTTATTCACTGGAGGAGGTGATAGGGTAGTGAGGGTGCTTCTGAGTCATCCCCAGTGCCCAAGCTGTTATGCAGGATATAAAAGATGTACAGAAGAGAACTAGTCAGATTTGGAACCTACCTTTACATCACTGTTACCCCTAAGATGAACTCAATTCATTAAAAAAGTTATTTCTCAGGAAGTGTCTTAAAAGGTTGTTTGAACTTAAAGCTCAGGCTCTGTTGGTATTCAGACCATACCTATTCTCTACATTATTTAGGGCCATGCTTTGAAGTTTTTCCTTTCTCCTGGATATTCTAGCTAACATAGTTTATTGGGAAATGAGAGTGCAGAAAAATACCGCATCATCATATTACTTGTCTCAGGCTTGAAAAGCTACAGAAAACTTAAAAAGAAATTTTCTGTTAGTAGAGATGAACACAGTTGTAAGTGAAATCTTGATGACAACAATTTGACAATTGTTTTGTTTAACTTAGTATTTCTTTAATCCTGTCTTACAATATAAGCATTAGAGATCGTATTCGTGCAAAATCAGTCTTCTATGCTTTCATTATGTGTCCACTATTCAAAAGCAGCAGAATTTACCACAGGAAGAAGTGAAAAGAGAATGTAATCAGATTTGCCATTTCTCTTTTCCATATCTGTTCTCTCAAGTTCATCCATGTGCACATACAGAGTTACACATTTGCTGTGTTGCTCACTTTGCTGCAGAGAATGGCAGGAAATTCATTGCTGGGTAGCAGAATATGCTGACTCTGCAGAGCTATAAGGCATCTTTATCATGACTCTGCCCTGACCAGTCCCAACAACTTTAGAAGCTGCATTTGAATGATGCTTAGAAGGAAGCTCAGCTCCTCAAATCAGGCTGTCCTAACTACATTACTTTTCGTTCTCTTGACTGTTTCATCTCCTAGCTGGCCCTTATCACATTTCATAATTTGACATGATCTGTAAGCTCATTGCAGGCTGGTAAAGTAGCTAGGCAATTTAAACAATCTGGTTTTGCTCAAAAGAAATTTTGAAAATAAAGTAGATTTGAAATTAATTTTTAAAATACAATGGTTTTAATAAGGAACAGTTTCTATATAGAGATGGTGATTTTGTTGGGTTTTCTCTGGAATACCAAAGTGGTCTCTCTGAGATCAAAAGACCACATGTGCAGAAGCCATAGTTTCTGTTGCTTTCTCTTTTGTCCAATGAAGATCATCCAGAAGACTGCTGTTTGCTCTGATCTTTTACTTTAGTGAAATCTTCGGTGAGGATGTAATGAAGAAAAGTCCTTTCCATGTGGGACACACAGTTCCTTTTTGTTAATCTTTGGTGTTCGGCAGGGTTCAATCAGATCTCACTCCTCAGGTCAGTGGGCTGAAAGCAGTAAACTCAATCTTCCTCCTGTTTCAGTCTGCCCTAGAGACAGTCCCAACTAGTTTCTCCCAAGCCAAATGTGCTGAGCTACTCACAAAATTCATGCTGTCACTTGTCATATCCATGCTGTCGTGTGGGAAAGGCCCTTCTAAAAGCACTGCTGGAGACAAAGTGTGAACTAGAAAGGGGCTACAATGCCAAAGAAAATAGCCATGAGATCAGCTCCAAAGGATCTTCTGTCTTGATGACTGAAGAACTCTGTGGCCAGTGAAAGGCTGTGCCAGGCAGGCAGGTGGCAGTGGTAGAAAAGATCCTACTCCTAAGAGGACAGTTTTCAGTGTGTCATTATCCCAGCAGTGTCTTTAAAGGACAAGTAGTCCTTTATAGCAATTATCTGATTCACAATGCAAAACTGGATTTGGATAGGATGTGATGTAATTCATAGTTTGCTATGTCCAAATCTGCCAAAATGTCTGTTTTTCTGAGAAATATTTGCCAGTGAAAAATATTACCTGTGTCAAAGCATCTCAATCAATCAACTGCTCATCAGCTGTATTTCTTTAATGCATATCATATATATTTATATATTTAATGTATTGAGCTGTCTTGCATTTACTGCTAAGCAGTACTATTTTGGAATGAATCTGGTTTGTTAGACTTTCCAGTTTTGAAATATTTTTTGTAATGCTTGGTGGTATTTCCAGGTTTAGCAAAAAGTGACTGGGGTTCTGTTTAAGCATCTATTAAAATCCCTATGTCTCATCTGCAAGTGCATGCAATGTGTTTTGAAGGGGTTATTTTTATTGCTTCTGAAATATTTGTTATTATATTTTAAGGCAATTTCTATTTTGTTATTATGTACAATAATGACATCTGTTGCAGCAGAGTGAGACAAGATCAGACAAATCATTAATATTTTCTGGATTCCAATCT
>VXAL01008540.1:3004-40242 GCA_013399475.1 Chauna torquata | reverse complement strand
AAATAAATTTAATAATATTTAATCTTTTTTTTTTTTTTTTTTTTTTTTTTTTTTTTTTTGCTGGCTTGAAGAAATAATGTTGAGTTGTTATGAACTGGAACATTTCTCAGATGCACCCAGTTCTAAAGAAGAGAATATTGAAAGATTTATTGTCTGTATAATTTGAGATTTTCTGTCATCCATATGCAGAAAAGGCCATTAAAAACGTTATCTATCTTAACTGTGTATAGGTAATGTGTATATCCTCTGTCCTGAGGCCTTGCAAACTCAGTACAAAGCCTGTGCCCTGTTACTACCAATGCTAATATTGTATCACTGAGCTATAGTGTTACAACTCTGACTGACAGAAATGAGATGTCATTATCCCTCAGAAACACACCCTTGTTAAAGTGCCTTGAAGCACTGTCAGCCAAGGTTTTCTTTTTTCTTTTTTCCTTAACAATCTTAAACTGATCCAGAGGTTTCTATGAGTAAATCCAGCAAAACTTCAGTCCCTAATGTTTAATGTGAAATATAAAGGGTTGCAAATATAATGCTATAAATGTTTACTTCAGTCATATCATGGTCACTTTTTGTGCTCCTGGCCTACAATATTGAAATCTAATAGCACTTCTCAGCCCAAGTTTAATTATTAGTTTGGTTCCTTGTTTGGACTCTAATTTAAATGACAATCTTCCCTCCTTATCAAAAGAGCAACCAGATTAAATATGTGATTGGGAATGTGTGCAATGAGGGCATAAAAGTAAATAAAAGAATGGCTCTGTCCTGTGTCTTCTCACATACACACTCACAAAGAAGTCTTTTCCTCCTCCACTCCATACACATAGCAATGACAGTAAAGGTTAGGAAACATTTCTTTACCGTGAGGGTGGTCAAACACTGGAACGGGCTTCCTAGCGAGGTGGTTGATGCCCCACGCCTGTCAGTGTTCAAGAGGCATTTGGACAGTGCCATCAATAACATGCTGTAACTTTTGGTTAGCCTTGAAGAGGTCAGGGAGGTGGACTAGATGATCTCTGAAGGTCCCTTCCAACCAAACTATTCTATCTTCAAAACATTTCATTGTGTCTTTAAATATATTTCTATGAGTTGTGAAATATGCTAATTCATTCTGGTCCTGTTATCTGCCAGAGTTGCTCTGCTTCATGCTTTCTCTTATTCCCAGGCAAAGCCAAGAAGTTATGAGGCAGCTTATTTTGAGAGTGAGTATTACTGCAATAAAATTTTCTGCTTAATGTCTTTAAAACATGTAAATGTTGCAATTACCTAATAATCAAACACTATAAACTCAGGAATTTCACTGTTAAATGTGAAATAACCCAAAATGTGTTAAGATATGGAAATACTTTTAAGCCCCATAATTAAGGCAAATCATTTTTAAAATGACATCATGTAATGACAATATAGTTAAAGAGGTTGCTTATTTTTAATCCCAGTGAAGATTAAAATAAAATTTTAAATCACATTTGTTACTCTTTTTTCAAATGCTTTCCCTACCTACTTTACTAAAAGGCAGAATTCAGACAAGAAAAAGAAGTTTACTGTTACAAGGAGTAATACTATACAGAGTGACCCTGAGAATTGGCAAAGGCTCACAGAGAAGTGTCACCCTCTGAAAATAAGTTTTCAGGTTCAATGCCTACCAAGCACTTGAATGCATCTACCAAACAGGCTGAAGAATGTATAAAATATGTGAGATTAAATACATGCGCCAGCACCTGTTTTCAGATGTAATCAGTCATTTTGAGGCCTCTTGGCCAGTTACCTATTTACACTTCTGTCTATAGTCACGATAAAACGTAGACATCATTATAGTTCTGGTCAGAAAATGTTGACTTGGCCTTCAGTGAATGTTGGTCCTCCTGAATAGTTATGCAAATGAAAAGTCTGAAGTTGTTGCTGCTTTTCTACCACTAAAATATAAGAGCAAGATAGTCTCCCAACATAAGTGACACTGTTTCTATTTGTCAAACACACCCTGAGGTTCTGAGCATGTGCATCAGTTACAGCTATTGTGCAAATGGGTGGATATGACTGATAGTGATTGAGTAAAGTGCCAGGATAACTGAGTAAGATTGAAGATAACTACACGGATATGCTTGAATTGGCATTAGTATTAATGAACAGGACAGCACATATCTTGACATGAGTAAGTGGTCACAGCCTGGGAGTGTGGAAGTGAATATTAGCTGACATGACTTAGTATAAATCTGCATGGGTGTATGTGTGACATATGAGTGATTACTGGAAGTCAGTATTGGTGGGTGGGAGTAGCAGAGTGTCACTTTATATAAATGAGTATCCCTGACAAGGCGCAATTTAGTTTCTGCCTAAAGATTTCCTGTTGATAGAGAATAACCTACCATCTACAAATGACAGAATATCCACTCTCTTCAGGCAGTTACTCACTACTTTCCGTCAGGATGTGGTATTTCTTAATACTACTGACACTACAGATACGTATCACTCTGATTAAGGTTATCTCTGAGGATTTTGTTGGAAAGAGATATTGCATTTAATCTTAGAGGGAACCCAAGACCTCATTATTGCATCATTTGCTCAGTTTTTCTACTAGACAATATCTGTTTCCTGATTGATAGGATATTGGCTCTCTTTAATGTTCCCTGTCAAAGGAGACTTCTGAAATTATTGAGGCATACACATTTTTATGAGTCTTTTTGTGTACATATGCATATGCATGTATGTTTATAGTCCTTTAAGAAGTAATGAATGTGACTTTAGAAAATTTAAATTTAGGTATGATATAAACTTGGTATCAGGGTAGTAGAGAATACTTCAGCCAGCAATAAATTTAGAACCTGAATGATTGTGAGGGTACATCAGCCCTTTCAAAACTGCAACTGAAAGGAAGTCCAGCATAACACTGAGTTCCTGGCTTGTGCCCAGGCAATCCAGAGACTTACAACCATGCTGGCTGAAGCAGAAGATCATATCCAAAGCTGCAAAGGTTAAACAGTTAGGTTTGTCTAGCCGTGGCTAAGAGCAAGTCAGGCAGGAGCTGCTAGCAGTAATCACCATTCAATCTCAAATGCTTCTGAACTAACTGGACAGTCTCCTCTGGCAGCTCTAGGATCCAAAGAACCTGGTGTGGATATGGTACAGGAATGCTTGGTCATGCAATTCTCCTTCCAGTCCTGATAGTACAGTTTCCTTCTGTGGACAACTCCCAGTACCTAGAGAGAGCTAGGAAGAGCTGTTAGCTTCTGATGATTCTGCTCTGGGTGGGATTTGCTAGGTCTGGCTCTCTGGAATCTCCTATTTGTTCCCAAGAGAAAAGGATATCTACCACTCCCTGAGTCAGCCAGTAAAATGGAGAGAGAGAGAGAAGCAAAAGAAGACAAGAAAGGAAGGAAACCAAGTAGAACCAAATCTGACACTAGAGGCCCTGGCTCCACTTACCACAAAACTTGAGGACAGATGTAATTCTCCTCTCTTTACTCATATGAGAGAGCAAAGCACTCTGTCACACACTCTCATAATCTTTCTTTTCCTAATACTCTAAGAAGTCTTTAGCCAGCCACCCTTGCTATGAATTTCCTTAAATTATAATCTTTCAGATTATGGGGGACCCTCTGGTCAGAAGAATTCATGAGGATATATCCCCTATTTGATGAAATTAAAAATTGCTAAATTAACACAGGACTGACTAAAGATATGATTATTTATTCATAGGAGAAATCCTGTTATACCAGCAGCTATTTTTAAGGAAACCTGTAACAAAATATGTATGCTTGTACAGTCATGCTCCTGTATTTTATTTTCTACCAAATAAGACCCTGAGATTATGAATGGTGTGATCTGTGTGTTTCTCATTGGGAATTTGGACCTTAGCCTGTGTATTTGCTACCCTCAACCTTAGAGATCCCAAATATATAAAAAAGTAATGAATATCCCTCTTTGCTGCTTCCTCCTTTTATCCTTACATTAAATACAATTTGACCAGGTAAAAGAATTTTTGAATGTGCTGCCCCTTTTATTTCATCTGCAAAATGTTACAATTTACATATTGTGTGAGGACACATGTGAGCAAACAAATAGTTTATCACACATGAGAATAATTCAATGACTTTCTGACTGATTAACCCAGTTAATTAAGACATCTGCATTCATGAGTGCTGTATAGAATAAAAGTGAAAGTTGCGGATGTTGGGCTGTAATCCTATAGAAACCTGCAAATTCAGTGTAGCTCCTAAGCTTTTCTTTCACATCTTTGCTTATTTTGGATGACAGTCTTTTAGTGAGGAACATGGTTTTAGAACTACTTTTTATTACTCTTCTTGCCATAACTTGAATATTTATGGAAATCAGGTTTGCTGAAAGTGTTCTTCCCTTAAAAAAAGACACATTCTGTTAAAAAAAAAGAAAAATCAGATTCTGATGAAAATATTTAAGTTACAGTATTGCAACATTCCCTTCTCTCTGCTCCAACCAGACACTAAAATAGATTTTTCTTTTCTGAACCATTTCAGTAAAATGAGATTTTTAAAAGTTGGTCTTTTGACTTTAAGTGATGTGAAAAATAATTTAAAAATACATAAAGTTGTTACCTAAGTTGTTATAGATTTGCTTACTGAAGCGTATATATATACAGAAAGGTCAGCATATTTTGGATGTATGTCACACATGACCTGAAATCTTAAGCTGGTATAACATTAACTTTGCAGTTACTTTTTTCTGAGCCTCTTGTTCAAAACAAAAAGACTGAAATGTCTGGCAAACTGTATCTCAACAGAGGAAGCCACATAGCCCCTGTGAGCAGTCACTCTCTCCCCATACAATCTGTATCATGAAGAGGCATCTGCAGACTACCATAAAATGTCATGTAGCTCTCTTTGCCTTGCCTGGCATTCACCAAGACTCATTATATGCTCAGCAGAAGGAAAGTAATGGAGTATTTTTTTAACTCCTGCAGGTGAATGGGCATCATACTGAATTCAGAAATATTGCAAAAGTATTCTTTTTACAAAAGGAGAAGAGTTATACATTGTATTTATGTGATTTTCCTGCTTATGGGATGTACCCACTTATTGAATGGTAATTTTCATGAGCCATCTTAATAAGTGACCTTATAAATAAGGCCCCATGTAAATCATGAACACCATCATGCAGGAAGATGACAGATTTTATGGATTGGTCATGGCAAAAATGGCAAATTTCACAGTTTGTCATGGATTAATAGAGATGGTTAGAAAAACATAAAGTTATTTATACTGATAAAAAATTGATTCTGAAATGATTCGTTATCTTTTTAACAAATATAAATCATAAAAAGATGTGACAAACTGTCAATGGAATTTTGAACAATTACACTAAACTGGAGAGAGACAGAAAATAAAGCAGCAAATGATGATTGTGAGGGGGGTCCGTTAGAAAGAAAACCAAAAATAACATGTAAGGATTGCACCACTTCAGAACAAATTCAATATGCTTGGAGTAGACAGTTAAATTTGCACAGAAATGTTCAGCATGTTCATTGTTATGAGCTCTGCTGCATCATGTAGACACAGAACAACAGTGCAAAGACCTTTGTCAAGCCAGTACAAATGCAAGATATTATAATGGAACATAATAAAAACTCTTATTAGGATAACAAAGCTGATCTGGAATTAAAGCAGCCTTTCTAAGTGCAAAGTCTGGTCCAGTCACCTGTAACTGATCACTTCAGTCTGGGATCTTTGTTGGTTAATCTAAACAAGACTGAACCTTGGTGCCTTCTTAGATGGAAATGTAAGAAGCGAGAGCATTCAAAGTTGTCTGCTGTGTTTTGGATTCCTTGGCTTTTGAGTGGTCTTTCCGAGAGGCTGTTTATATGATCCTGTCATTACAATATCATCATTGGTCTTAATTTGGCCTTCACAAACCCAGAGTTTCTTTTGAAAATGTGACAGTGCTTTAAAGTCAGAAATATAGGAGGTGATACAAAACAGGTTATAGGAAAACCTAGAGGTAGGGGAGGATTGGAAAATAATTATGTGCTTTTTGAGGCTATATGGTTGAGCTAGTATTTCATTTTCTCTTTAAATCACTTTGCCCTTAGTGAGAGAACTGGTAGGTGACATACCATAGGAGGAAGCTCTCATGGAAATATACAGATCTTTAAAGACCTCTAAGTGCAAGAATAGAAGATGATGATGCCAGAGAAAACAAGTAGTTGTAGCAGGAGACCAGGCTGGCTAAACGGGGAGCTCATTACAGAGCTCTAATGGAGAAAGGCAGTTTACAGGAGGTGGAAGCAGGAATGGGCTGTGTAGTGGAGCCTGTACTGTTGTGTTAGTAGCAAATGGCTGAACAATGTTGGCTCCTGGCTGAATGGTGCAAGTGATTTAATCTGAGGTGCTCAGTGCTTTCTTCAGTCCTTCACAAATAAGATCTCCCAGGCATCCGTGCTTAGTGAAGCACTTCAAGGACAGGATCAGTGAGATTACTTGAGTGAACATGACCCATATAAGCCCATGGGACATGATGGGCTGCATTTGAAGGTGCTGAAAGCTTTCCACTATCACATCCTCAGTGAGGCCACTCTCCACCCACAGTGAGGCCGCTCTCCATCCTCTTGAAAGGTTGTGGATTGTGGGGAAGGTGGTGCCGTAATACTGGAGGAAGATAAAGTTTGCAACCATATTTGAAAAAGTCCAAAGAACAATACGGGAAGCTACAAGCTGATCAGTTTCAGTTCAGCACCTTGGGAAATCATGAACCAAGTCCTCTTGGAGCACATTTCCGGGCACATGAGGGAGAAGAAGGTGACTAGGAAGAGAAAGCATAGATTTACCAAGGGTAAATTGTGTCTGACCAAACTGATTGCCAACTATGATGAAATTGTGGTATTTGTGAATGAAAGGAGAGCAAAGAATTTCATTTACCATGACTTTAGCAAGGCTTTTGACATTGTCACTCATAGTATTCTTGTACAGGTAGATTTTTGGATAGGGTAAAAAAGTGGTCAATGTTCATGCTTAGAGGGTAGAGGATAAGAGGTTTCTCACTACCTGGATGCCCGTGACAAATGAAGTTTGGGTCTATCCTGGGACCTGTTTAATATCTTTATCTGTGACCTGGAGGAGGCAATGGAGTACCCTCTCATCAGGTTTGCAAATGACTCTTTAATGTGGAGGATCAGTCAATATGCTTAAGGGCAGGGCTGTCAACTGCCGCTACTCAGCGGTCATTAGACAACATTCAAGCAATGCATCCAGTTTTGCTCCTTCCTTGTACAAGAAAGAGATCAGTAAACTGGATTGAGTTCAGGGGAGAGCCACAGAGGTGGTCAGGGCCTGAGGCATTTGCCCTGTGAGGAGAGGTTGAGGGAGCTGGGCACCTTCAACCTGAAGAAGAGATGGACAAGGGGAACTTAACAGCAACCTGCCAGGTCTATGAGGTTACTGATAAAGTGGGGTCAGCCTCTTCACAACAGTGCATGTGAGAGAAAAAGAAGCAGTAGAATTTGACTGGAACAAGGTCTAGACTAAATATAAGGGGAAAAAAAAAAAAAAAAAGCCACTATGAGAATAGGCCAGCAGTGCCCGGAGAGGCAATGCAGGCTCCATCCTTGGATGTTTTCAAGATCTGACTGGATAAAGCTCTGAGCAACCTGGTCTGATCTCAAGGTTGACCCTGCTTGGAGCAGGTGGTTGGACTAGAGACCTCCTGAGGTCGCTTCCAGCCTGAACTGTTCTATGATTCTCCCTGTAACGTGGCTGGAACACTACCTATCAGTGGTGAGCTGAAGTACTTCTGTACTCAGCAGCCACTTGATATGCTGTAATTATAGAGCTCAACACTGATTTGTGACCTTTTGATATTATTTACTTAATTAAAAGGGATTCAGGATTGCAGTGTATCTGAAATTAAAAGCAATCACAGCTCAGCTAGCAGAGGGACTGCAAGGAAATACCAGAATTTCAGTAACAACTGAATAGCTGGTGATGGAGAAAAGTGAGGCCGGGATGAATGGACCTGCTCCAAATGGATCCAAAGATGAATTTGTAAAGTATTTTTCAGAAGTATACTATGTTGACTAGAGAGAAAATTTAGAGAAAGATTGCCTTTTTGTAATTCTCTTTCCGAAATAAAATACATCTTTGAAGTTTATAAATCTGTAGCTTGTAGATTCTGCATCTGTAACAATTCCTGGAAAGGACTTTATCTTAGCTAACGAACTCTACCACAGTTGTAGAACAAGGCTAATGTAGCACCTCCTGCAGCAAACTTTTTCAGACACTGACATAATGGCATATAGCTAGAGAGCTTTTTCAAGACACAGTCAAAATAATTTGAGAATGCAGTAAGCAATCCACTATAACATACTTGCAGGAATATGTTTAAGACAATGAACAGTTTGTAACTGCAAATATAATATTTATTAGCTTTACACGCTTCATAAACATGATGAAAGGGTTCTGCTAATGCTTTCAAGCTATAATATAGGACCTACACACAGTGTTTTTTAGTAAGCTGGATTAATTTCTGTAGTGAGGTCCCTTACTTTAGTAGTAGTACCATGTAGCAGCTTGAAAATTATAGTGCTAGTTCATTTGAAGTAGAAAATAAGTCATGTAATCAGCCATGTGCACTTTACTTTTACAATACTGCCAGTTACCTCTGCTTTCTTTACCTTTTCAGAGTTGCCAAATTGAAAATTTCGAGATTGAAGCTGCCATTTTTGACACTTGGGCTGGGAGGCTTGTTAGCACTTTTCTTACATGGACTTCTAAACAATGTGAGGCATGAAGATGTGCCTGTAAAGAACTCTTTGCAGGAATCTAGGGAAGCACATGAGATTTGTATTTTGCTAAATTGGTCAGCATTAACCTGTCTGCACTGAAATGCAAATTCTTAACATTAAGCTTCCTAGATAGTGTCTCACAGATATCAGCACCAGTATGCTCACATGACCACAAGCAATTAACACAATTTAATAAGCTACCACTTCTCTGAGCCATAGTAATGCTATTAATTCTCCTAGCTTGTTGCAAGTACAAAATAAAATTTGTTTGAAATGTGGCAGCATGTTATTTTATTGACTCAGTTAACTCTAGTTGTGCTGTGAAGGGAGAACAAACTCAAAGGTAGGTTTAAGAGAAAGAACCTATAAATGACTGACTTAGGTAAAGAATTCTGAATAATGCAGAATTGTATCTACAGTCAGCTAAAATGGCTCAGTTGCCCAGCAGTATCTTGTTATGTTGCAGTAACACAACTACTTGTCATTGTGCAAAAATAGACAGCTGGTTCACATTTTGCAGAGCTGTGATTTATCACAGGAAGACATTATTTCATCAACTTGTCTTCAAGTTTTGTTTGGTAGGTTTTCATAATACTCAGAAGAGCTGTGTGTGGGTGTGCATACATACATGTATATATATACATTTATATGTCTAAAAAAGATGTGAGCTTAGATTAGGCTCACACTCCCACGACAAGAAATAGGTTCCACAGTATTTCCCAGAGCAGCATTTGTGATATAAATAGCTATAATATTTAAATTCACTTTTGAGGAAAAGGAGGAATAGGCCTCAGACCCAAAGGTAACTTTAAAGAGTGAAATCATAAAAGTAATGAACCTAGTTTTAGTGAAGAACACAGACTGCTATCTCTCATTCAAAATGAAATTACTGTCACCAAAATCTATTCATTGTGCCATTTTCAGTTCTCATTATGATTATTCTCAGTAGAATTAGGTACTAAAATTCCAACTCTTCATATGTTTTATAAATCATAGTAGTAGACTTGAGTATTTTGACCTTTTTAATATTCCTTGGTTTGATTGGCTATGTTGCATATCTGCTCCATGTATCCTATTATTTTACTGCCTCTCTCACCTATGGGGAAGTAGATGAAGTGGGTAGCCAATGAAGATGTAGGATATTGTAAAGGTCAAAGTACTAACATTATTGCTAAATATTTCACAGCATACTTTAAGTATTAAAGCTCTCTCTGCTGTTCCCTATAACTAATGTTGAGCGAAGAGCAGAAAATAGTATGAACTTTATTCAGTATCTTAAGATGGCCGAAATCAAAGTAACTATGTAGGGAAACTAACATGCTTACTATAACTATATTACTGAGCACTAGGCCATATTATCTCAGAATTATGAATTTCAGCCAATGCTTTGAGTAGGATAAGAGTGTTATCCTTACACCTTAGATCCTTTCCCTGAACATACGTATTTCATGAGTCTGTGTTCATCGTTCAAAGTTTCTGCAGATGCATAGGAGCACTGAGGAATTAATCTTTTAGGAGCTGAGTCAAATAATTGTGTTGCATCTGGCTGGAGTGCTGCCAAATTATTGCCATTTTGAATTTCAAAAAAAAAATGTTTATGACCTGTGTAATCTGAGTCCTAAAATGAACCCTGTTGATCTATATTTGAAGTTAATAGGACAATCTGCATGCTAATGTAACTAAAAGTTTGGCTACATTACATTTCAGTTGAAGTTTTTCATTCCCAGTGATAAAACTGGAATTTACATTTTTAGAGCCTTATATTCAGGTATATCTGGAGATATTGTAAAATATCAGTGCTCTGATTCTTCATCCACCAGTACAATCTTGCTAACTTTAGTGATTGAATATAGTTTTTAAAAAATC
Source organism: Chauna torquata (assembly GCA_013399475.1). Classification (NCBI taxonomy): domain Eukaryota; kingdom Metazoa; phylum Chordata; class Aves; order Anseriformes; family Anhimidae; genus Chauna; species Chauna torquata. The sequence continues at coordinate 29,630 of VXAL01008540.1, read as the reverse complement.
CATAACTTAAAATTTGGATAAACATCTCAATAAAGCAGAAGGGGACAGTGGCACTTGCTTAACATTACTGTATGCTGAATTCCTATTAAAGGATGATGAAGATGGATGAATTAACTTGCAGTTGGTTCTGTGTTTTTAATGGGTATGGGTACCACTTTGGGACTCTCCACAAGCCACACAACGAATATGAAGATAGATCATTCAAGTCATTAGGGCAAAAGAGAGTGAAATGTAAAATGAAGCGTAGTTAAATACAGAACTGGAACAAATTGCCTTCTAACAAGAATCCTATGCAAAAGGGATTTCTCAGTGCAGAAACAGAAGCCTTGTATCTGTAGATGGTGTTAAAGTTACCAAATAATTCCTGAAAATTTCAAAGGAGACCTTTGCAGGAGAGATCTCTGAAGGAGACTCCAACATCCTTTATATTCCTTAATGTCTTGGAGTCACTGCCAGTTACCCATAGGACTGCAGGACAGTCTGGGCCGCATGATGCCATCCCTCTTCCCATGCATGCAGTGAGGCAGTTTTCAGCAGTGAGGATCAAAGCGTGTGCATGCTTACACAATTAGACTGCTTGGTCCCAGTGCTGGGCCAGAGCAAGGGAGTGGACATTGCCATCACCAAGGTCAGGGCCAGGGCGCTTCTGCTTCCACACTTGTTCTGTGTTATATACACAAAACTAGAAACAGAAGGAGTGCAAGGAGTGCTCTTCAGTACGTCCGTCTAGCAATCTCTTTTTTTTTGAAATTTCTATGATCCTGCTATCTACCTACATCTCCTTACTTAGAGTTAGGGGACAGACTGAATTGTTACAGGATGCATCAAGTTCAGGGACCACCAGCTGAGATTATGTGTTGTGTGCTTTTTGCATTAAACTGTATATGTCTGAGTAGTGAAAATATATCTTTTTTTTGTCAGTCAGGACAGCATTTATCTGAGTGTAACACCTTTGCTATTTCACTTTTATACTTTTATTAGGTGCTATATATATAAGCATAACTTTATAATTAAGTAAATTGTGATAATAGACCTCAATTGCCAGGTTGTAGTGCTCTTTTGATTCCCTGCATGATATTCCAGTCTAAAAGGCGTTAATAGAGATGTTCCAATGTTGAAAAGAAAAGTGAGGGAAATCAGCATCTAAAACTTAGTAAAGTCCTAGGTAGTAAAAGGCCTTTGTTCTGAAGATTGTTCTCCCACAGAGAAATAGAATTTTCTTTCAGCCTTTACAGTCGATTCTCATGCTGTTGAAATATCATAATCAAAGCTCTTTGCCACCTTGTGTTGAATCTACTGTACTTGAAATCTTTTTATTTAGTGAGAAACAGTGTTTCTACCCTAAATAATATGATGAAAGCATTCAAAATGTCATATGAACGTTCACCAGTTAAAAATATCTTCACTTTTTACTATTACAATGGTAGAGAGAACTGCCTCTAGGTGACTGGAATGATTAAAAAGGAATGGAGAATATACAATGGTTGCTCCAAAGGGACTGTGAGAGTTCATCGCACTGTCAGGTGTCACTGTTACTTTTATCCCCAATTTCCTAACCAGGATGGTGCAGCACTTTGTTCAGGACAGGTTTGCACAGTCAGGAAAACTACAGCTTTTTTCAGACTCCTTTGTCAGTAGCTTTTAGCTTCTACTTGTCATCCTCTCTATTCTGTCCTATGTGAAGGTAGTGTTAGCTTACAAATAGCTATTCCCCAAAGAAAATGAGCTATTACCTTACCAGTCTGTGTACATGCCAGTCCATGGTCTAAACAGAAATTTTAGGAAATTATACATTTGAAAATGAATAATCTGGAAGTTAAATGAATCATTTTGTGTACATCTCCAGTTTTCATGACATCATAGGGAAAGGAATTGTTTGCTGGAACTACCTAAAAAAAAAACCCCAAATTAATATTTTTATAGTGAGTACCACCATAAAAAATTTGAAACAAGATCTTTTAAAGCCTGGTATGTTTCCATTCAGTAGAACATAATGCTGTACTTGTATTTAATGCTTTTCCTTCCCTTAAAAAGTCATTAAGAATATAGCATTTCATAACATCTCATCCGTACACTTCTCTTTTGATGTAAACAGACTTACAAAGATGACAGAGGTGCCTGGTCAGAGTAGCTGTTAAGCAGAATACTGCCTGTTTTCCAATAGAAATACCACTGGCTTCTAAATATCTCCAAATCACCTCATACAGCCCAAATCAACAAGCCTAGCAGAAATGCATACATACGTATAAGCATATATATATGTATACTCGCAAATGGCCTACATTAATTGGTAAATATGTTCATGATCAAATGGACTTGGAATATACCATGTATGCAAGAGAGAGTCACTACTGAAAGAAAATGAAGAAAAAGGAGTGTCTAGTTCCTCCCATTCAAAGTACTGATTTCCCTCCATATTCCTTATGTTTATAGGAATATGAGCCTGAAATGGATTTAATATGGTGCACAAGGGAGAAGGGAGACCAGAAATGGAAGAGAAAGCAGAGAAAGGAAGGGGTTGGGGAAGAGAATGGGAGTGTGGAAGATTTTTCCCATGGGTGCTCTGGTCACCTTGTCTACAGTCATCTTGCCTACAGAAAAAAGTTAGGGAGAACCTTAGCTGGGTACAGATAGCTATGCAAAGTCACTGATGAACTGTTAGCAGAACTGCCTGTGTTGTACCAAACTGCACTGCCATCCAGCTATGGGTTGACTGCTAGTGACTACTGACAGCATGTGGATTCTTTTCATAAGTGTTACATGAAAGGCTGTTGCTCACACAGGTCTTCATGCTGCCAGGAGGGTTTGGAAGTAACAGAAACATCCATTGCCACTGTTGGAAGTGCCCCTGGCCAGGGAAAGGTGTTGAATGCCTAGAAAGACCCTAAAGAACCCAGTTTGCCTGAAAAGGCATGACACGAATCACTCCTCTCCTAATGCAACAAGTGTTGGTTTTGTGGGAGATATCCTTCACCACTGCCATTGATGGGGCCTACCTCAGTCAAGTCTTTCAGAAGGCAGTCATCTTTTAGATGAAATGAGTTTTCTGTTTCAGTTTGATAGTAAGAGAATCCCAACCCTCCTAACCTCCAGGATCATTCTGCTCCCTATCCTTTCCTAATGCTCATGGCGTTCTTTTTCAACTAAGCAAGATGTTAGAGGTAACACCTTGTTTTTTACTAGTATTGGCAAAAGCTAAAATTTTGCTTTTTAAAGGAAAAAAAATGCCATGACAGAAAAACAAACAAACAAATCTAAATGCCAAACTGTACTGCCTGCAATCTTACAGTAACTACTTCACTGGCGTTACTTCCAAAAAGCTGCAATTAGTCATTGCACCAGCAGGTGAAATTTTATATCTTACTAAGGCCATTTGCAATAATGTAAGGGACTCAACTGGAATCAATTAAAGGTATAAGAAGATTGGTCTTGAAGAATGCCACATTTTAGCAACATAAAGTTTTCAAATTTCATTTAATATCTAATACAGAATAATAAAGGGAAGATTCATGGTATAAGACACCAATCACTCACTTCAGCTGATGAATAATGATACAATTTTATGAGTTTGAAAATTCCCATGATAGCCACAAAGTGTACACTTAGTCTGTATTCTTTGATGAACAGTATAAAAACTTGTCAAAGTAACGAGGATTGTGAACAGAAACTACTAGAACAGTTACCATAATCTTAAACACAGGGAATCATAGTGTTATGTGATGCCAGTTTCTCTAAACTGTCATTGTCCTGAAATTTCCAGGTGGTGAAGTGTGACTACTTTAGGCAAGTTCTTTAATATTACGGAAATGGGTGAAGTACATCAAGCAGGCCTAGATTTAAAGTACAAGCAGCTTCATCTTGACTGCAGCATATAATTACCAGATATTCTAAAGCCCACATACCTAGTGGATATTGAAACAAAAAGCAAATAACATTTTCCCTGAATAAATTCAATCATATAATTACATTTGATAGGCAATAAAAAGTTTTAAAAAGTTTTATATTTTGTATACATTTGAAAAAATTACAAAGACTATGAATGTGTTTATCTGTGCAAGGACCATAACTACAAATTTAATAGAAACCTCCTTACCATGAAGGGCCAGGATTTAGGCTTGGAAGCAATTTTTTTAGTTAACTAGCATTATTTTGTAGTAGTTTCTTCCTTTTTATCTTTATTCTAAGTTTTTTTTTCTGTACAAGGTGTCAGTTTCAGTTATATATTTACTTTGGTCAAGATTCTGTCAAGTTTATGCCATTAAATAGTGTGTTATTTTGAGAACACTGTCACCAAGGTATTTCTTAAGGAAAGAATGGTTCAGCAGAAGTTTGGCAGATCTTGAACATCTGTGTCACAGCTTTGTTTCCTCCATTAAAGCTGGGTATACTAGAGTTCTCTTCTATTACTTTGGGATGATGAATGTATTAAACATTATATTAGGATTTCACATGCAGCCTACCATAAGTTGTTTGTATTTTGGCTTGTATATTTTTATCATTGTTATATTGTATGTTTAGCCAGATACTAGTCAGTCCTGCTATTACTTTGGCCTTTGTATTACCTCAATTCATTGAGACTAAAAAATAAAAAATAATAATAAAAAAAATCCCAGTCTAAAGCATAGTAAACATGAGCAATAATAGCTCTAATAATTCTCCCACAGAATGGTAAGTGCTAAACCAGACTTATCTGTTTATATAATTTAAATCTGAACAGAAACAAAATGCAGGCAGGTATATTCCTTCTCAGTTTTCTTAAGATGATTAAGAAAAAATAAGATACAGAAGTTGTAACCAGCTGTAACCAGCTAGTAAGCCTTAAGACTCACGTTGTATGAATTTCTTAAAAAGATCACAAATGCAAAAGACCACATGTGACTTTCCCTGTTTCTTGACAAGGAAAAGTATTTACAAGAACCATTGAGCTGTCATCTCTGTAAGTACTTATCTGTTTTACCCTGAAAATTGTAAGTTTTCCTTCCCGAGACTGATCCACAGGCAAAAAGAAACTACATTTATTAATTGTTGTGCACAGTGGTTAGAAAAAAATGTGCAATCTAATGATCTTGCTTACATTCTGCTTCATGTGATTAACCTGTGTCCTTGGGTTGTATGTTTCCGTAATATCGAGGCAGTGATGGAAATCCCAGTTTAATAACTTGTCTTATCTTCTCAAGAAGTATCTACATTTCTACATTACCAAGGTAGATAAACTGTTTAGAAAATTTTGGGATCTATTAAGTTATGGAAAAAGTTTCTGCTCCTTATCCTTGAAAAGCACACAGCTATGGCATTTGCAGAGTTATAAAGTCAAAGAGTTTCCTAACCAAGCCTGGGTGCAGACATTCAGATTAGAAAGGAACTGATATAAATCTTCATTTAAAATTTATGTTACATCTTGATAATTTGAAAAAACTACTAAAAAAAAAATCAGTTCATTTATTAGTAGGCATAAGTTTGGTGGGTTTTGCATTTTATGCTTCTTCTAAAGCTGGAAGTGTTTTTGGAAGTGTCTTCCAAAGTGTCAGTGTTGTGATATTTCAGAATTGAGTACTTCTATAAGACGGGGGAAGTCTGGAAAAAAAGCAAGCTTTGCTCTGTTTTCTAGAGCAAAACATTTCAGTTATCTGTGAGATCCAATTCCCCATTTTCTCTGATGATCTCCGTATCACCTACGGGAATTTTTTTTTTTTTTTTCCAGTGCAGAATTGGACAGATTTGCATTTAATTTTTTAATCACATATTTTTCATCCTAATAGAAGACCACTTTCCAAGTTATGTGGGCAGTTTCTGTGTGTGGTTAAAACAACAGACCCCAAAACAGATTTGTTTATAGCTTAGTAGTAGTAGTAGTAGTAGTAGTAGTATTACACCCTCATTATTCCATTGTCTCCTCATATATCTTGGGTCAATAAATGATTAGTCATATGTATTGCCCATCTTGTTAAATCTGCTTGTCTCACCGTTGCCTATGCCCTTTCACTTTCATCTCTTCTTGCTGCAGTGCAGAGCACTGGGTTTAAGGTGCCAGGTAGGATTAAAGGCATCCCAGGGAGAATTCGCCTTTGAAGTGGCAGAGAGTAAATGCTTCTTATCAGCCGTAAGTGCTCCCTGTGTCATTGGCTTTCATGGCTGTGGCATGTCATTTGTAAGGATCTCTTATTTCTGCATGCAGTAGTAGAAAGTAATCTGTCAGCTTTTTAATGGTACAATAATCCACGGGCAGAGTCTGCTCTTGGTGGATGATGGAGCCTGATTAGCAGTAAATTAGCATTTATACAATATTCCTGTAGATGCAGAACATGTACTTCAATATGATTTTAAAATATATTATTCAATTGTCTTGCTGATTATATTCTGCTGTTGCGAACATGCTCTGTTACGGCTGTGCCTTTTTTTTTTCCACCCTCCGTGTTTCACCCAGTTTAGGGAGGATTGTACTCCCAAGAGTGTGTGACTTATTGAATAGCAAGTCCCAGCTACAAACATTGTATTCAGATTCAGAAATAGGTTCTGCTGGGCATACGCAATAAGGAACTTGATCAGCAATACAAATATATGATCAATGGATATTTGCTATATAAAAATCTGAATTTATCACCCTTCTTTGAGGGGCCTGTGTTCCTTATTAGATTTCATAGGTAGAGCAAGAGTGAATTCCAAATGCCGAAAATTTTAAATCCAAATTGCTTCTTTAGTTGTCCAAGCTTAATAATTTTGTGTTCTTCATTATTAGGTGATTGAACAGTAAGTCTGTTGTTATACAGCATATAGTACAGCAGACATTCCATTTTGTTTTTGGTTATTTGCACAAATCAAAATCTTGTTCAGGGACTATGTTCAAGCATTCCACACGAAAATATAATTTTCCAGGAGAGTTTCTGACAATAAACTTGAACACTTGAATGTTTACAGTAATTGAAAATGAAAGATTTCAAAGTATGGCTGAATCATGGTTAAGTTCAAAATGAAAGATTCTCTTCTGAATTCTAGGGAATAAACAGGACACTCCAAGCACTTATATTTGACAAATAAACTGTTTATCCTCAGTTCAATTCAGAGCTGAGGTCAATCCTAAGCTGATATTTCCCAGCATTACTCCTTTCTGGAAATAAAGAAAGTTCTTACACACAAATAAATTTAGTTCAGTAATTTCTGTCAAATTTGGATGATTGGAGTCCAAAGGACTGTTTCTACTCTCACTCTCACTTATAGTGTTTTATAACAGAGAAAAAAAAAAACCAAAACTCTTCAGAGTGAGAAAATGGCTGAAATTTTCTTCAGGAACCAATGATTAAGTCCATCAGCTTTCGAATATCTAAAATGAAATGCATTAAGAAAATCTTAAGCACAGAAAGTGCTAAGTAAAAATGCTATGGAAAACAGGAGCTGTTATACTGGGCTAAGAAAGACAATCAAGGTTTTATAAAAATTTGTGTAATGAACTTATGTAGATTTAAGGCTATAAAAGCAAAATCTACTTCTTTGATTATTCTGATTTTATTTAATGTTGTTTTCAGTTGCCAGTTTAAATATTCCTGTACTAACAGAAGTTATACAAAAGAGTTCAGATGACAAAATTAAGAAATTTTTATGTGATCCAAGGTATTTTAGCTCTTGTTTTTTGCTATGGTCTGACATACTATTGTATTTTAAATTATTCTTGTCTATGTTGCCTAAGTAGAAATTTAAAGTAATATGCAAATATAATGCCTGTTCTTCCCACCTTTCACCCTCATCCATCTAAAACCCCAACCTTCATATAACTTTGAATTTCTTTAATATCTCCATATTTTTTTCCATTAGTGGCAGTTCTGGATGACTTAAGTTTTACAGGCTCTTAACTTTTCTAACTTGGCTGACGTAGTTTCTCAACGGTGACAAACTTGCCGTGCATCAGAAGATATATATATGTTTGGAAAATTTAGTACCAGCAAACCAATAAAGCCTCTCCAGAGAAAGGCTTGCTGAACACCGCACAGGAGCAACACATCAATCAATTTCCTAAAGTAGTCACTTTACCTCTTCCTTCTTTTGTTCCCCTTTGTTTATTTATTTAAAGAATTAGGCCAGATGAGTTAGTTATTTCTGTAAAGTCTTAATTTAGATGACTTCTTTGCATTCATCTCTTTATATTTACACTGGATAAAATTCTATTTTTCAAAATAGAAGTGTTTATGGGAAGGGAGAGGATGTATTGAATTTTTCAATAAGGAGTGTTGCTCAGGAAAAAAATGCCTTTTTTGTAAAAAAAATAGAATCTAAAAATATTAATTTTGATGTTTCTTTCTTCTTTTTTTTTCCTCCAAATGTAATTAATAGCAACAACATCACTTACAACCACATTTTACACCTCTGCAAATTAAAGATAAACCTGAGCTCTCAGCCAAGTAGAGGTGAAAATATTTAGAAGAACAGAGATGTCATTGTATATTTATGCAGAGTTTTCCCCAAAGCTCATCAAATGAGATCAGACCCTAAACCATACAGTTTTGGTACTCCAGTTTTTTTTTCAGTGAGCTTTAAAACCTGTCAATGATAATGTAATTGCTGAGCATAAATATATGAGACATTCATGTGAAATCAGTGGCATGACTATAGAATCATGTACTTGATGTTAGATAAAAAGTATTTGCAAGTTCAGGGAACTGTCATATTCAGAGAACAGATCAGAAGTCAGTGCTTCCTAGTGGCTGGAAGTGAAAGAATTTTTTGTGGCCTATTGATGTAATTGTACCTCCTGATCTAGACAGTCTGGGAAAATGCTGCTGCTAATTATCACAGAGAATTGTTAAAATATTCCTACCCATTCTTGCAGCAATGGATCAGGAAAAAAATGTCCATTCCAGAAGGAATTAGACAGGACTTATCAGAATTGAATCTGTGTATTAGATATATTACACTGAGTGAGAAACTGACTGAACAGCAGAGCTGTAGTGAATGGAGCTGTAGCTGGCTGGTGGCCAGTCACTAGTGGTGTTCCACAAGGCTCAATCTTGGGGCCTGTTCTGTTCAGTATTTTTATCAATGGTCTAGATGCATTCTTAGTAAATTTGCTGATGATACTAAACTGGGAGATGATGTTGTCTTCTCTGAGGGATTAGAGGCTTTGCAGAGGGATCTACATAGATTGTAGCATTGAGCCATCAGCAAATGCATGAAATTTAACAAGACAAAATGCCAAATTCTGCACTTGGGAAGGAGTAATGGCAGACATAAGTACAGATTGAGAGGTAAGCAGCCCTGCAGAGAGGGATCTGAGGGTGCTGGTTGACAGCATGCTCAACATGAGCTCACCCTGGCAGCCAAGATGGCAAATGGCATTTTGGGGTGTATTGAGCATGCCATAACCAGCCAGTCAAAAGAGGTGACTCTCCCAATATATTTAGCATTGGTGCAGCCTAATCAGGAATATTGTGTTAAGTTCTGGGCTCCATAATATAAAAAGGGTGTTAAGATACTTGAAAGCATCCAGAGGAGGGACACAAAGCTGGTTAAAGTGCTGGAAGGCATGTCCTAAGAGCAGTGGATGAAGACATTGGGTTTGTTAAGCTTGGAGAAAAGTAGGTTGCAGGGTGACTTCATTGCTCTCTACAACTTCCTGAGGAGGGGAAGTGAAGAGGGAGGTTCTCATTTTTTCTTCCTTCCTATCTAGTGACAGGACACTTGAGAATGGCTCAAAGTTGCACCAGGGGAGGTTCAGACTAGACATTAGGAAAAACTTCTTTATGAAGAAGGTAGTTAGACACTGGACCAGGCTTCCTGGTGAGGTGGTTGGTGCCCTGTGCCTGTCCATGTTTAAGAGGCATTTTGGTAATGCTCTTAATGATAAGTTTTAACTTTGGGTCAGCCCCAAAGTAGTCTGACAGTTGGACTCAATCTTTTTATGTCCCTTCCAACTGAAACCTATTCTATTCTATTCTATTCTATTCTATATTAATTTGAGATTACAGTAGCTTGAAAATCCCAGATTTTCTTTTCCTTTCATTCTTCCAGAAAGTGCTCTTCGTGTCCTTCATAGTCCTGATTTTGTGAGATCTTAGATGCCATTGATAAACTAAGGACCTTCTGGACAAGTCAAGTCATATTGGAAAGAAAGCACTTGACAGAGTGGGGTGGACTTCACGAAATTTCAAAATGAAAGTAACAGATTTCAGACTCAGATTTATACAGATCACGGACACTAAAAGATATCAGTGTTCCACAGCTATTGCTACATTGCTTCACAGATGTTTGCTTTATTATCACATCTCTCAAAAATGAAATGGGCAGAGAGGCTAGGAAATATAATTTCTGAAATGTTTGAAAATTTTTCATCAATGCCAGTATTATTTCAGGGATATAAATTCAAATATTTTATGGAAATATTATATATTAAGTGTTAATTCCTAAACAGGGACATAATAAAGAATGGCAAATTCTTCAAAAGAGCTTGGGCAAAATAGTCATGATATGATCAAAATGGTTCATGATGCAAATAATCAAATTGTGAAAACGATGCAGTGCATAGAATTGAAAAAGTAAAGAAATTCAAAGTGTAATGGAATATTGTCGAAAACATTGATATTGTCTGTTCTCTATTTTCTCTCGTTTTGAGAGTAGGTCCTTTTTTATTAGAGTTTCCTCAAATATAATTTGAGAGGCTGCATAATATATGACAGTTGTTTTTTTTTTCCCCTAATTTTTCCTCCTTTCCTTGTCTTTACAAAATACATTTGGTAGGCCATATATATTAATCTGTCATGTTGTTGTCACCTCTTCTGTATGATTAGAGAAAATTTTCATTCTCTGTTTTGGTCAAAATTGTGTTCCTTTAGTAACAAAATTCCTTGATTAATCACATGAACTTAGAATTATTATGTTTACTTCTTTGACTACTGTCCTATGCATACTGATTTATAGAACCTGAGTCTCTAAAATATGTTTAGCTACATACACAAATTGTGTTCAAGCCTCAGCTGGAGCAAATATGGCACTGCAAATATATATCAGGTGAAGGTTTGATCCAGTTATTGCAGAGTAGATATAAATTAATATTCTTTATGCCTGGGAACACACGTATAAATGGCAACATCTTAGAAGATATAAACCAATAGATTGTTGGCTCTTCAAGTCCTGAATTGCAAGTGATATTCTACTAGGCAATCCATCCTGCAAAGTCCTCTGAAAAGAGGAATGTAGCAATAATAAGAAAGGTCCAGAGGCATGAGGCAAAAAGATAGATAATAGCAGAAGCAAATCCATGTCTAGATTTTCAACTAGAATTTGTTTAAAAAAAAAAAAAAAAAAGAGTTTTTGAAATTAGAATCTGGATCTACAGTTAAAGGTTTGGACTTGTCTCTGCAGCCAACGTGGTTCTGAGGGTGCAAACCTCCTTTCGTCTAGAATTTGTTTAAAAATGTTTTGTCTTGGTTTCTTAGTGCGTTTACCCTGTATGGACTTTATCTGAAGTGTGAACATGTTACCTAATGGGAATGTGTAGCAAAACTACCATGCAACTGAGATTTATATGCTCGTATAAAAAACATGTTCATTAAAAACAGTTGTCCTTGCAAGGATTAAATACAGTGAATTGAGGATGAATGCAGTAAGAAAAGGGAGCATCAGGCTCTAATTAGGGATAAATTTGCTCTTTACTCTTACAGACATATTTATACAAACAGGATAGCAACACTTTTACCTACATATAGAAGTTATATTGTTAATATGCTACCTTGGGTACTTTGCGATTAATAATGTTTTAAATATCTAGTCAGATGTTACTATTATCTACTTTTTTCACTTTTCAATACAGCAAGATTTTTTCTGATTGACAGTTCATGAATCCTGATTAATGTTAGAAAAGTCTCTTGAAATATTGTTTCAGATTTATATACATACCAAAAAAACATTATTAATAACAGTTTTACTCCATCAGCATAGTTTTATAGGTGTGCTTATTTATTTTACGTAAGTCTTCCTTTCATGTTGACTGTGTTTAGAAGACTCATTCCAATAAGAGCAAATAAAACATTTTGTGGAAGATGCAATTGATCAATTGATTCAGTAAGATTAAATTTATTTCCATCATTTATTTCCAACACACTCTTGACAGCTCTCAGGGGCTGCATGTGTACGATTGTAGTACTGCTTAATGGTAATAACAGTCAAAGCAATGTTTAAAATAGATGAGGAAAATTAAAACCGATGTTAAAATAACTTGGACATGCCTGTAGCCTTAACAAGATACATGATGGTTTCACACATCACTTAAAACTCACTTAGAACTGTGACCCTTTGCCCTGCTATTTGTCATTTCAGTATCCATAAGATCATTGGAAATTGACTTTATTGGTTATTTTATCACTACAGACTGGAGTCATAAAGTAGTGTAGATCTTACCAAGGTACTTTCCCTCCCTGTCTCCCTCTCTTGTCTACACGCTATTACACATACACAGCATTAAGCACTCGTCAAATAAGACACAGAAGCAGTCTACTGAATGAAATCAGAACATTGATGCAAAACACCTGCAGATTTCCTCTGCAGGTGTCCTGCTTTAATGGGTGGGAATTATATTCCCCATTGTTTTTTTTTTTTTTTTCCCTGGACCAAACAAAGGTATTGAATCCTTTTTTTGATAATTTTCAAAGCTACAGCAGGGGAATAGAGGGTGTGTGACTGCTTGAAAAACTTTAGTGTGATGTCTTATGGGACAGAGACGCAGACTTGAGTCCTCTCAAGCTGAGGAGGACATGCAGACCTTCTAACCTCTCTGAACTAACATATAAAAAAGGCAGAAATGCACAGTCACCTCTGTCTTGTTGTGCTGTGATTTTGAATAGAAGCATTTGTGCCCCCGATGTTTCCTACAGAGCTTACTGCTGTTGTGGGATAAGTCCTATCAAGACCTGAGGATCCTGATGAGATATATTCATGACCTTGGAGCTGAACTGCTTAGGTCTGTTAAGATGACAGAAGTCCTTGGCATTTATCAAAGTGAATAAGATTTATAGGAAATTTAGGAAAATCTACTGACAAAACTTGACATTTATACAGAATTTAGACACCTACCTCCTGAGTAAGAAAATGTCTGAGCATGAGTTTCAGGGGATTACACTTAGATTCTTAATAAAGCTAACTGGCAATTCTTATATACACTATACTATTACTAAGTAAATTTTATAAAAAGGTTCATTTGTGTAAGCTTTTTTTTACTGTCCTGAATTACATGTTCTGAATTCATAAAACACTTGCTTAGTTTACTGCTTTTCAAGAGAAAAGGGATGCTATCTCTTTGTACGACAAATCCCATCTAAAAATATTCCAGGGTAACTGTTTGTCCCATTGCAGTTGATGGATACATTTCTACTGCTTTAGTTTGCTTTCTACCTCTCTTGGAGCCCATCAGCTAACTCTAACCATATTGCTTTATTGTCTATAACATGACAGGTCAGATCTAAAGTCCGCTGAAGTTGATAGGCATCTTTCAAATTGCTTCAATGGGGCATAGGCAAAACTCTTTGAGCTTACAGTTCAGGCAAAAGATGACACATAAAAAGTAAGTTTATTCTTCCATTTTACAGAAAAGGAGTTTCACAGTAATATGTCTTGGAAGCCACTGCCATAATATGCAAGAAATTCTGAATGCAAATGGGTTTTCTACTTTGTACACAGAATTATAGCACTCGGCAGAGGCACACTCAGCTGTTGGAAAATGGAAATTAACTTTTGAAAATGAGGTAACAAAATCTGCTGCTCTTGCATAATTGGTTTTCTCATCACTTCATACAAGCACAGGCAATGTTTACCAATGTGATGCTGAAGGATGCAAATATTTGCTCTACAAACAATAGGTGGGCCTTTAAAGATACCGGTTGTTGAAGCTCTTGAAGTTAGCTGATTAGGGCTTGTGTGCCCATAAAAGTGCAGAGATTAGAAAAAAAGGCTTGCAAATGTATTCATAATGAGAAAGGGGAAAGGGGTTGTGTTTGGGACATGATTAGCTGGTAATCAGTAAAGAACAAACTGATTATTAGTTGTTCAATTCTTGTCAGTCTTAGGGGATTCCACTCAGTGGCCTAATTAAACTGAGCTTGAAGTCCTCACATCTCCATTCAGTGGCAATTTCATTATAATATTCAGTTCTTTGCATGAGCTTTGCCTTTCCTCTCTTTAATCATATGTTTTGCATTTGTGTAACACCTTCCTTGATTAGTTTCTCTACAGGATTAACTTATGATAACTGCGTGGCTTATGAAAGCAAATGTCATGTATAAGAAAATCCAGATATTAGAACTTATTATCAACACTGGAATTAAAAAAAATCAACCAACGTAAACACTTTTAATTAAGATTTTCATCAGATGGAAAACCATTAGCTCTTAAACAGCTAATAATCTCTAGATGACAAAGGTTTTGTTTGTTTGTTTGTTTGTTTGTTTTTGTTTGTTTGTTAGGGTTTTGGTTTTTTTTTTTTTTTTTTGTGGGTGGGATAGACACTNATAGTCCATGGCCACAAATACTAATGTGTTTGATTGACTCCAAGCAGACAGCCACAAAACTGAACTAAGGACCTCATCACTATAGCCCAGATGAAGGACCATGTGGTGCAGTAAACGAGACTCGGTATGGCTGGGCTATCACTTTCCAGCAGAGGGCCTATGGCACACATATACAAAATACCAAGAAAAATGGATGAGCTAATTTGGATTTGGACTGTTACAAATATTTCCCTATTGCTAGAAGTTTACTGATATTGAAAAGACAACTTGGATTTTTCCCTCTCAAATATTTTATATTTCTGCCTCATCTGCACTTTCTACTTGTTGATTGAACCTGGAAATCACACACTGTACTTAGAAATGTAGATTTGAGGATGTATATTTAACCATGCCAGATGTATGAAAATTGGAAATTTTACGAGAGAACATGTACTCTACCTCTTATTTGAATATTATGAAACTGTTTATGCAAACCCAATGTATACTGGTGTATTTTAATTCGCGTCAGTACAATTACTTCTGGTTCTCAGTTTTGTGAGACAGGTGACAATTTAGAAGAAGAAAAGAAAACAAAAAAATCCCAAATCTTTCCATGGATGCATAAGCAAGGATTTAGAGGTATATGCCAGACACAAAGGATATATATGTATATATATTTTGCAATTAAGATGATTGCTGCTGTTGAATTCAGTAGGTTTTGTTAAACCAAAAGTTGAGATGGGGAGCATAATCTGATACAGAACCATAGCTATGTATACTGGCCATAAAGTATATATCCTAACTTCCAGATTTCTTTAGAGAAGAAAAATAGGTAAAGAAGATATACAAATACATGCTCTATGTGCTACTGTACCAAGTTATGTGCTCCAGTAGAAAAGCATATCAGTTAGACAAAAAGAGTTCATTGTAGGGAAGGGAACATGACTGAGCTAGTTGTGACAGAACTATTTGTATAGTGTCATCTCCTAGAAATTTGAAAAAAACCTGTAAAGACTTGGAATGATTTCTTTTTTATTTTTTTCTTTGTTTCCTATGTTGGCATATTTTACTCCATTATTACTCTAAAATATATCATTCATTCACACTAGAGAATTTTTAATGAAGGTTTTAAAATGTTGTAACTGTTAATGAAGTCTCAAAGCATTTCTATGGTTAGCAGTTTTTGTCACTTTCATTGTTTTAGCAAGGAAATTAAGGCACATGCTGAAGATTGAGTAGTGGCAGAGCAAAGATGTAAAAGCCAGGAGTTCTGCTTCCCTTGACCCCATTTTATCTACTCTTTTTCTGCTCCAAGTGTGATTTTTGGCAGGAAAATTAAAAATAAAAAATAAAAAATAAAAATTAAAAAGGGACTTCAGAAAAAGATGCATAAAGGAATTAAAGCATTTCATAAGGTGTGAAGGAAAACTTGTATATGACAGCATACATTTCAGTAGAAGAGTGAAAAAGACATTGCTGATTCAGTGGTAATTCATGCTGCTGCTTTCCGATCTTTTATATATATATGTATATATATACATAATAGCAATATATTATTCTATATATATGTATATATAACAACAATGATGTACACAAACAGTGCAGACAGCTGACACTGGTTTGACTACTATAGATTGCATAATCAGTCCATGCCAGCAATACCAGAAACTGGAACTAGTTTAGCCAACATATTGTTAGGGCAAGACTGACATTTATTTCAGTGTAAACAAGCTTTTAAAAAAAATTCCACATCCTGCATCGTTGGCTGAATGAAGAAACTACGTATGGACGTGCTGCAGATTTTCTTAGATTTATTACTTTCTCTAAACAAATAGTTAAATCTTTTTTTTCTTTAATTTTATTTTCCTATGTCCTTTATAGAACACAAACTTTGGATGCTGAATTCTTTTTTATTAAATTCTTTAACCTGTTATTTATCATTAAATAGAGTCAAAGGCATAGTATACAAATAAAATCTTATGCTTTTGCATAACTGAAAAACTGTATTGTTTGCAATTCTTTTCATAGAGTACATCATTCCATGGGCAAATTGATTGAATGTCATCTGACGTAAAGAAATGTTGGAGTAGATCCTCAGCTGGTGTAAATCAGTGCTGCTCTTGCCCTTTCTTTTCTGCAGATTTAGCTGGAAATAGGAATGATTTGGAATGTTAATGTTGCTGCTTCTGGGAGTTTTATTGATTTGTTCTACTTCTATTAAAAAAAAAGAAAAGAAAAGAAAAGAAAAAGAAATGAAAACTATTTGTCAGTAGAAGAAGACAGTAAGGAGAGAAGACCCTCAGCCTTCATTTGAACTCTCAGTCTGAATAACTTTAGTTACTGGTCATGCACTGGGAAAAAAAAAATAAAAAAAAAATCCTCTATTGGTCTTGTAAGAAGAGTAATATTCAATCATCACAAAGGCCCCTGTGAAACCATTTAAACAACTTTATTGATTTTTCCCTAGTTGGCAGTGTTTAATTCAAACAACTCCCAAGGAGTACAAGCATCACTGCAGGCAAATTATCAAGTATTCTGGCCTCTGTCACTCTTTGACCACAACTGATACAATTGCCAGTGACAAAAATGAGCATTTCTCCCCCTTTACACTCTGAATTGTCCTGTGTTAAGCTAACAAAGAGAGTGCAAAGTGAAGTCTGAACCTTTGTCCTTAACTTATGGTATCGAGAAGAAAATAAATGCCCCATGTGTGTACTTTTCTCGCCAGTTACTACAAGGATGACAAATAATTTTTTAAAGGGATTGAGGCTTCCTTTATGGAAACCATCCATAAATTACCATCCATGGCAATTCCTTATTAACATTTGGAAAGGACACATCTGCTCCCCTGCACATACACAAGTATCATTCAGAATAAGTACTGAGTAAGCATTAGATCTGCCACAAAAAAAATGTTAGTCTCTGCCTAGCAATTTATAGGAGCTAGTATAGTAAATAGAAAGTCCCGGGAACAAGCAAGGTTGTCCCATGCCTCTATGGATGCATTATGTATCTATTAAGTCAAGCTGATTGCAACTAGGAACTCTCTTTTTTGCTTCAACTTGTGGAGATCGGTGCAGTGAGAATCCATCTATTTTTACAGAGAAACATGCCAGGCATTTTCTCTCAGCAAGGAGAAAGTGATTTTTTTTTTTGCATATATCTTATACTCTTAAAAAATATACATATATATATATATCCTAAAAGACAGAGAATAGAGGTAATTACCTTGCTTTGCCAGTCACCTGTACAAGAGTAGTCTGACACACATAGACTCAAGGAGAAATTGGAAAAATGGAGGGAAGAGAATTTCACAAGCATCTTCCCTTGGCCATTGCCAGAGACAACACTGTGGCAACACTGTGTGTGTGAATGACCTTTGGTTTGATCCACTATGGGTACTATGTAAACAAAGCAAGCTATTTTAAAAATCTAACTTTAAATGCCAAAATCCCATAAAGAGAAAAAAAAAGTTTCCTCTAGCTCCCAAATAAGTACATAAATATCATAAATATGGGATATAAATAAATATAGGATATGTATATGAGATATATGTATATGTGTATGTATATGCATATGTATAAAATACATCTTGAACTCAGATACATAGGGTTATTCACACAATGGCCTGGAACAAATGAAGAAGTCTGCATATCTGCACATGTAAGAAGCCATTTAGGTGACTTTGGAAAAAATATCTTTCACTATTAAGAAGAAAGTTGGGAATGCATTAAACAGCATCTATCTATGGATTAAAACACATCTAACATGGCTGTGAGCACCTCCAGCCAGACACTGATACACTCCTGTCTCCTTCTTTAAGTTGAATAGGGACTGTAGTATTGGAATCAGTTAATCTGGCTACCTTTGTACTGCTTTCCTTTCCAAGAAATAGTCCTGGCTGAAACGATGCAGTGTGGATCATTATCCACAGTGATCAGTGCAAATGTTTGTGCTACCTAGCTCTCTGCCCATCTCTTTTTTAGTCCCCATGTAGCTTTCATGTGGTGTTAAGACATGTATAATATAAACTAAACACTGATGGGTTTCAGTTTAAAACTTCTAAGACAATGCAAGCATGGTCTTGCAGCCACCAAGCTAGTGCTTGTGACACCTTGCGTGAAGGATATGCATTGCAAGCTCTCAGGCATGGCAAAAAGGCCTCTCTGGGTATCCAAGACTGTAAAGGAGTGCTGGACAAAGGTATGAGACTGTGTAGAGCAGAGACCACCAAACCATGTACCATGTGATATTATTTCTTATGGGGAGTGGATACATCACTTCACAGATTACAGTAAATCTATACTGGGGGAATATCTAGGATCAACAGCAAGCCAATCTTCATTGGCACAAAGAGAATCGTTTTATTAGAAGACCCGGTCTTAATGCTTTAGAAGTACACTTTACTGAATGGCCATAAGTGGCTTTTGCAGTGGGAACCACAAAACTAGCCATACAATGAAGCCAGAAAGGTTTGTTTCTGTGCAGGAGAAAAGCCCTGGATGGACTGTGTGGACTGAGTTTCCTAAATCTCTTGTAGGGTAGTTTGAGAAGTAACATTTACAATTTAAAGGAGTCTTTCCTTATTGTATAGTGCCCAGTTTTATAGTACAGAATGATTTCATAACCTAAATGGTCAACCGATTCCAATTCCACTTTAATTTTTCAAAAGCAGGTTTTTTGTTTTGTTTTGTTTTTAAACAAACAAAAAAAATGTATATATATGTATATATATACATAGTCATACACATCTGAACAAGGAATATTTGAATAAGGAGAAAAAACAGATATTAGAATAGAAAAGATACTCGAAAGAAACTTATTTTGTTGTCAAATATACCTTTGCAAAAACTCCCCAGCAGTATACTTCACACAGAAGAAGAATTCTAATGAATTAAAAAATACAGGATCCTTTTGATCGTCAGACCTTGGAAAGATGAGGACAGATGGGGAAGGGAATGATTATGGTGATGTGGTGGATGCCTATAAGAATATGTACTTAATTTCTTCTTGTCTAAGATAAAGGGTGTAATATTGTTTGAAGAGGGACTGCTGTAAGATCTAAAGTTATAGAAACTGTCCTTGAAATGGAAAGAAGGAAACAATGGTAGCAACAAATTATAATCAGTTAGGATTTATAAAGATAAAGGAAGAAGCAAACCAGGAAAAAGAGTAAATAAGCATCATGTCAGAAACAGCAAGAAAAGCATACACAATGTATCAAGAAGTTGAAGAAAACCAGGCTTATTAACACATAGGAGCAAGGCAATTAACAGATATTTGGAAGTGGACAAGGAGCTGAATTCCATTTCAAACTGTGTCTTCAGAAAAGGATTTTTTTTTTGGTGAAAAAGTGTTTCAGTTCACAGTAAGTAAGTAACTAAGGAAGCATAAAATGTAGTTCATGAATAAATTTTGGGACATAGTTGGAAATTATGAATACATATTAATGACATTTATTTCATACATATTCTGCATGTTGTCATGGTTTTGGCTGGGACAGAGTTAATTTTCTTTGCAGAGGCTCACACAATGCTGTGTTTTGGATTTTTGATGAAAATAGTGGTGATGGTTTTGGTTGTTGCAGAGCAGTGCTCACACAGAGCCAAGGACTTTTTTGCTTCTTGTGCTGCCCTGCCAGCGAGGAGGCTGGGGGTGCACAAGGAGCTGGGAGGGGACACAGCCAGGGCAGGTGACCCAGACTGACCAAAGGGATATTCCGTACCATGTGGCGTCATGCTCAGCCATAAAAGCTGGGGTAAAGAAGGATGAAGAGGGGGACATTGGGAGTGATGGCATTTGTCTTCCCAACAAACCATTACATGTGATGAGCCCTGCTCTCCTGGCAGTGGCTGAACACCTGCCTGCCTATGGGAAGTGGTGAATGAATTCCTTGTTTTGCTTTGCTTGCGCACGTGGCTTTTGCTTTACCTAGTAAACTCTCTTGCACTTTTACCTTTCTGATTCTCTCCCCATCCCACCTGGGGAGAGTGAGTGAGCGGCTGTGTGGCACTGAGCTGCCTGCTGGGGCTAAACTACAACAATGTTCACCTGGCTTTTAAGACAGATAGACAGATAGCCAGCTAACACATTTTCCTTTTTGTTCTGTTCTAAACACATTTCTTTCCACAGCTTTTCAATAGCAATTACAATTGAATTGCAAAGTTAGACTTCTCCAAAAATGGGGGAAAAAAGATCTTGGCATTATTTTTCATAACAAGCAAAACACTAATAATATTTAGAAAAGTCTTCATCACACCCATTGAATTTATGGGAGCTGCAATCAAAAGAAGAAAATAGAGAAAAAATCTGAAGTTTGACAATGTGACACAAAGTTACTAAAGGAAAACAATTTAGAGTTAAATACAATTTGAATTTAAGTTTGAATGCAACAGTCAAGCAGACATAATTGACTATAGGATTGCAAAAATGATACTTTAAAAACAACCCTGAGGTCTGGGAAACTGTTTTGAGAGGTACTACCTGTTGAAGCTACTTCCTGTCTCTAAATTGTTTTGAATTTCACCAGTGTTTCCACTCTAACATTTTTTATCTATAAAATTTACTACGAAAGCTCATCGATGTCTTATTTTTTATTCTTTGCTACTCGTATATTTAAATAAAAAGATCATAGTATAATCTTACTAGTTCACACTGATAATGAGAGACTCACTGCTAATTAATGCATTTTTTGAATGAGCAAACATGTCAAGAGACATTATCTAGTCCAAGAACAGTTCCATTTATTGCAGTTAATTCTTTATGACAATTCTTCAAAATTTGCTAGTAAATCTACCATATTACTTGTACAAATGTAAAAATAATGATATCTGTTGAAACTTTCATTTGTCTGATTTGATAGTGTATCTTCTTGGAATGACAGAAGTGAACAGGTTTCAAATACGTCACTTAAAATCTGAAAATCAGTGAAATTCCACAATGCAACAAAATAAAACCCCGAAATGCCTTTAAGAATAATATTGAAAATAGTTCAAAGAACTCAGCAACTTTCAAGTTCTCTTCAAGGCAGAGAAATTTTTGAGGCTTGCTTTCTTAAAATTATTGGAGCACTTCTGTAGAACCAAACCCACCTGGAAGTCTGGACCTTAGCTTTCTGAACACATGCAGGTGATGGACTGAAGATAATGTATGTTTTGTACTGGTTTTAAGCACAATGTTAATTCTTAACCCCTAGGAAAATCTCTAATTTTTTTTTCTTTGTATAAAAATTATAAAGGTTTTCTATTTTCTCAGAGCATCTTGAATTCCAACAGAAAGTTAATATATAGATAAAAATCTGAAAGAGACTAGGTCATAAAAAGACAAAGGTAACAAAATCAACAACTTCTGAAAGACAAAAAGGAACTGAGGATGGATGAGAAAAGCATTTGTTCTCAAAATACACTTTAGAAATAAAAGTTTGTGATATCTCTGCATGGAGGCTTTTAAATGAGTATATAAAAGAAAACAGTATTTTATAGTTCGATATGTTGTATGCTTGAACTCTTTTCCCAGATGGGATGCTCCAAGGGCTATATGCAGTTTTGGGTATATATGGGCAGTTTTGCCTAAGCAAAAGGTAATTATGTTTCCTAAATTAAGGACTTCTGAGCAAGAAATGTGGGAGTTCAACACCAGAATCTAGAGGCATTGAGCTTAGGATAAACATTAGAAATAAACTAAAAGCCCCTGCTATTGTCACTGCTGCACTGCTTTCTATTACTTCATTATGGGAAGTATTTAAGTAGACTACTCAAGAATTATCTGGTCATTTTTAAAGGAAGAGTATTTATATCTTCTGTCTCTCAGTTGTGATCTTTGCCTCCAGGCTGTATTACCTTAATGTGCTTTATTTGGAACTACCCTTGAAAACCACTTACAGATTGCAACTAATGTTGAATGCAGTAGTATAACTGCTCAAGGACCTTTTTGCTGCAGGACTCATGCAAACTCAACAGTCTGTCTATTATTCAGGTGTGTATTCAAGGTCTTGTTATAACTGTTAAGAGTCTCACAATCTCTCCTTCATTCTGACCTCAACTTTGAAACAAGTGAGAGCTGGAATTTGTAATTGTCCACCACAAGTGTCTTTTCAGATAAATTCAATTTTCTTTTTTTTTCAGCAGAGAGGAGAAAAAACAGAAGATTTAATTGCCTCTAATCTTCAGTGAATTGTGAAAAAAACAAACAAACAAACAAACAAACAAAAAAAACAAAAAAAGAACCTTGACCTATGCTATGTCATATGAAGAGCCTTTAAAGGAGGTAGGGAGAGAATTTCCCATTTTATAAAAGCATTGGGAATTCCCCCCACTCCAAGCAAAATAAATAAGTAAATACATAAATAAATAAAAGCTAAGTATGCTTCTGGCATTATAGAAGCAAGACAGTAAGAATTTGGTAAAATAGAGGTCTTCAGAGAGACATAGAAAAAAAAAAAGTGATTATCTGCCATCTCAGAAACTGAGGTTTTGCACAGACGATCCCAGAAATCAATGAAAATTCTTTCAACCCCAGCAATATTCTAGCCATGTCCTTAATATTTAAGGAAGTAATCTTTCCTCTCTCCAGTTATTGCTGTGCATCTTATGTTTTTGGAATGGGTAGTTTTTTCCGCCTTTTTAAATTCCAAACCTACCTTCCTTGTCAGGAACTGTGTTTTGTTGTTGGATAGTCTTGATGCCATGGGGTGCTGGATGTCTGCATAACCTCAGGATCCCTTTTCACTTTATACCTGACTATGTTTACACTTCCCTTCACCTCAAAAAAAACAAAACAAAACAAAAAAACCAGCCTCCCCTGACAACTCATGTATATTACTTTCAGTGTCACACACACATTGAAGAATAGTTTGGTCTGAAGTAACAGATCTGTAGTGTAGAAGGACAAAAAAGAGGGCATGTACCAAAATGGACAGAAGAACAGCATAAGCAAAATTTATGAAGAATAAGAAGGAGGTGTATTGGTTTTGGACTCTTAAAAATGGTAAAGCAAAGGAATCAGACTGAGGCTGTACTTAAGGCAGACTCAAAAGTTACGATACTTTAGCAGAGACAGGGGAATTCCCTTAAACCGTCAGTTACACAAAAAAATTGAATTGGCATGGAACAAGGAACTTTTTTCTTTTTTTTTTTTTTTTTTAGTAAGGGTGTAGCACTTCTCAGTCCATTAGAAAAAATGAAAGGTTGTTTGAGTTTCCATTTAAAAGTTAAGCACCCATACCTCTATAATGAAGGTGATTTGATGGCTAGTTAAGAAGCCTCTGCTTGTCCGTGTCCTGACAATTTCTGTGTTCACATAGTGTCAGTCATTTCTGATATTTTTTTAGGAAACTTCATGAGCTGTGACAGAGTTGTTGAGCATAAGCAAGTGAGCTCTGTGAGACATGTCCTGCCCTTGGCTTTTCAAGATGGCAATGGAGAGAGAATAAAAGATGCGTGCTTATGGGCCTCTCATGCTGGCCAGTTTCTACTGTCAAATAGCATCAAAGACTCTTATCAAAGTCTATGAAAAGGGAACATCAAACATCTGTAAACATCAAACATACGTA
The DNA here is from genome assembly GCA_013399475.1 of Chauna torquata. Lineage (NCBI taxonomy): Eukaryota > Metazoa > Chordata > Aves > Anseriformes > Anhimidae > Chauna > Chauna torquata. The sequence continues at coordinate 5,618 of VXAL01008540.1, read as the reverse complement.
ATGACTTTCCTTAATCCACATATGAACTCTCTGAGATAAATTTATATCCCTCCCTGCAGCATCACTGCAACATCACCGTCATCGCCGTTGAGTCACCACCTACAGCTCATCACAGAAAGAGGGTTAAGAAGAATCTGTTTGTATTGTATACTGACATGCTTGTATAGACCTGTCACAGTTGGGTCCTGGGCATTACTGAGATTTCCAGGAACTATTGCAATATTATATAATTGCCATCTTCACCATCAGGGTTCTTATTTAAAAGAGAATAGCAAAATATTTACTGTTTAAAAAGAAAAACTCCTAACTGATCTCCAAAGCAAAAGAAGTACATGGATAAGAAAATTTTGCATAGCTAATTAAGTTTTTTTATTTATTTTGATGTCTTTCTTTTTGTATCCTTTTTACCAGTATGCCCATATTCTATATATAAAATACATACATTTAATTTTATTTTAAGCAGAACCATGATTATGCAAATAAGTGAATAAATAACGTCAATTACGCATTACATTTCTAGCAAATTACAGGTTGGCAAAATACAAACAGTTCTCCTTTGAAGATGTAGGTGGTGTAATTCTCCTTTCTATTTTGTTTTGGACTCTTTCCTCCCCACAGAATTTGTGACAGACAGCTGGTAGTAATGGTTATGTTGATTATAGGTGGTCATTGCATTCAGTTTAAAGATGTTACTTGTTTTCGTGAATATAACTTGAAGCTTGATTTCCTAAACTAAAATATTAATGCCTAACATGAAAGTATCTCTGCCAATTCTGATGGTTGGGGCCCACAGTGAGGAACCTGGTATTACTTTCCTTGCTAAGAGTGCTACTGCTGCTGCCAGGACTGAGGTAACGGGGCTAGCTGCTCAACCACATCAGAGTCTTTTTGTGCCCAAGCTGCAGCACTATGCATGATAAACATTCATTTTATAATTGCAACAGGCTTTTGTTCCATCAATTTTTTTTTTTTCAACATACCGGGAAAGGGTAAAAGTCCAGAAAGCTGGGTATAGTGTGTCACTGGTGCGATGATTTGGTGTGCATATTTGAAAATTACTGCTTTGTTTCGTTTGCTTGCCGTGCGTTTTTAACTTTATGAAGCTGGTTGTGCATCTGAGTCTTGCTCCCAGTAAGGCTCATGAGATCATTTGCCTTGATTAACCACTGGCATACTGTTAGTGAAACAAAAGCATGTCTGCACAGCACATCTACACTGCACTATTTGCAGTTCATTCTGAGATTCTCCAAGCTAGTGGTGAGTGAACTCTAGTCAACACAGTGCATCTCTGCCAATATTATATACACACCTGACAGGCCTTTAGCTTCACAGTGTGTCCCACCTCAGCTAATTAACAGTGCTGTTCAGCAGAGCTTGGCTGTTACTCTGTAATGGCGCAGCTAAAGCCTTTCTCAAGTGTGCCTGGTTCATGAGAACTTGAGAATTTCTGTCTTCACAACGATGTATCCTCCTGCCATATCCTTTAAGTGTTATTGATACTGAACTTTACAGGCAGCATTTCACACCCTTTTGCTTCTCCTAGGTGCTTCATCAGGCACTCCCCTTGATACTTCTTAAGAGTAATACACTCGGTGTTGTATCCCAAGAAAAACATGATTTTAGTTTCATGTTTCTTTACAGCATTTACTACTCACCTCTGTCCTTAGTGAGAGCAATACTCTGGTTCAGATGTTGTGGGCATTGCACTTCACATCTAGTGTGTTTCATAATCCAATGGAACCAGGAACCTCCTAAGCAGAGAATGACTTCAGCAGGGCCATACACTAACAACCCAAGACACTAATAGCTCTCTGATTAAGTCTTACTGCTTCACCTTCCACAGTTAGAGGTCTTTTCCATATCAGCCTGCTATTATTCACTGACCCATTACAGCTCCTCATAACCCATCTCTCCAGTGAGTCTTTGAGAAGGTGTAAATGAGATGCCAAAATGTGTCCAGAAGAAGATTACAAAATTCAGTGCTTCCCACAAAGCTTCCACATTGTTTTAGGTTCTTTCATTCATTTACTGTTGCTCACATTGCAATTCATCCTGGTTAGAAACCTGTTAGCTCTGTGGGTGTTGTACATGAGCAATGATCATGCAAGCAGGCCATATGGGCCCCATCTGCTTCCAAGGAACTAACAACAGTTTGACCATTGACTTCAAAGGTAACAAGACCATGTCCTTCACAAACAGAGGGCACAGAATTTCCTAGATAAGCAGTAGATGAACAGGAGGACAGAGAGGCAAAGGTGTCTCCACAGGGTTGGTGAGAGTATACGACGCCAGTGTTTTAGTGCTATATAGTTTCCAGCTCACTATCTAATGCCTGGTATTGCTTGTCTAAACATCATCAATTTCATCCTTTTTTCTACTGAGTCATGTTCCATTTTTGTTCTTGTCTTTATTGTGTCTATTTACCTCCTAGCATGCTACTGAAAAGCACTATTCAAAGTCAGTTTATAGCTCCTGACTGACCTTCACATAACTTGCTTCCAAAGAAAGACTTATACTAAAATCCTGGCCACTCATGCCAGGAAAATTACTGAACAATGCTCTGGAAGTTGCTTTTTTGTTTGTTTGCTTGTTGTTTATTTGTTTTGTTTTGTTT
>VXAL01008539.1:62455-82601 GCA_013399475.1 Chauna torquata | reverse complement strand
GGGAGGTCCGTGTAGCTTAGGACACTTAACGCTACTAATACCAAATCAATCGCAGATAGTACAGATTAGACGCACATACGCCTGACAGAGCAGACGAGTCATCCACGCCTTCACACGTGACTGCGACGACAAGGTAGATTTTTGGAATGCAGAGCAATGCATCATAGCTGGTCTCGTGGCACCGACGGGAGCGGCCTTCTCCTGGATGTGGACAGTGTGCGACACGCTACCTTACAGAACAGGGCAGCCATTGATTTTCTGCTCCTGGCGCAGGGACACGGGTGTGAGGATTTTGAAGGAATGTGCTGCATGAACCTATCAGACCACTCTGAATCCACACATAAGAGTATTCAGACCTTGAAAGATGGTGTATTAAAGTTGCATGTACAGGACGACGACGACTGGCTAATAGGATGGTTCGGAAATATACCCACCTGGATTAGAGGTTTAATCAAAGAAGGACTGAGGCTTTTGCTTATAATTGTGATCATTGCCATTGCGGCCTGTATTGTAATAAACTTAGTAAAAAGATTATTGGGAAAATTGTTAAACCAGGCTTGGATTGCTCAAAAAGAAAAAGGCAGAATTGTTGAGGATTTTTTTAAACAGCAGGGAGGCCATGATGTGCTGAAAATGAGCAACCCAAGCTACAGGGAGGAATTCGGGGAGGTCTCGTGGGAATATTACTGAACTAGGGTAAAAACAGGGACTAAGGCACAGCTGCAATTTGCAAAATCAGCTCCTCTAGTATGGGAAGAAAGCAGAAGAAGAAACTAGGTACCAATTGCAGGATGCTTTGCATCACGCGTGCTGCATGCCACAAGGCTGAGCAAAGTATAAGAACACCACTATTCGGGTAATAAAGTGAGCATGATTTAACCATATTGGTGTATGTCATGACTCGGCCGTCTGATCCGATGACAACTCCATGTTCCTGAAGTCAATATGTTTATACTACCTATACTTATTCTAACACTTTTCCACTTCGAAGAAATTTTAAAACCAAAATGGCTTAAAATCTACATAGAGGAGAGAATGACCTAAGTCAAGCCCCCATGTACAGCCTGCTATTTATTTTAGGTTCTTAATGAGTAGAAACACAGTGAATATAATTGAATGCATGAGAAGAGAATTATATTGCTGAGCTAGGTATACGATAGTAAGCACCCTGGTAAATTGCTATAACTGTGTACCAAGGAAGACAAGAAATCTACAGTCTCTCACAAGGAACAAGAAATTCATATTTCTCTTATCTAACAATTTTCCATAGCTGTTATGCAGTGCATATTTTCAGGGAAATGAAGGTTTAGAAAAATCATATTGGCAAGCAGAGGAACAAAATGGATGTTTTATGAATAGTAGGACTGTCACATATATCAAGTTCCAGATTAACAGCAAGCAAAGCTCAAAAGGCTTCTCTCTTGCATTTAGAAACTGACTCAAATCTGTGTAAACAAATGGAAAAAATTTTGCTGTTCTGCGATTCAGTTCTTTAAATAACATTTTCATAAAAGAATCTCAACATAGTTTAGTCACATTTTCTATTACTTGTTTTGGAGATATGCACTGCGCTTGGAAAATGAGAAACTTCAAAATGCAAATATGATTTTGGATGCACGTATTGTCAACTGGCTGTCTGATTCAAAAACCTTGGATTCAGATTTTCAAAAGCATAATTCTAAAATCTGTCATTGGAATAATTTTAAATTTGTAATTGGATCTCATCACTTTGGAAATCACAGTTTCCTTGAACTCTAATTTATAATCACCCAAATGTGATATTGGCCTATGGAAACTAGATTCATGCTTGTATGACTATCACATGATCAGAAATGACCAAAAGTACAGATAACATCTCTCAACCATCAAACTAACATAAGAATATGTACACAATACCTTTGCATATGTGAATAACCTCAGAATGTCTGCACATTGTAAAAACAGCAGTACAGACCTAATAAAACATCGAATATACCTCCTGAAACCTAGTTTTTAAAACATTTCCATAAACCATCCTGCTTTCATCCTGAAGAGACAATAAATAATTTTGTCCAGTGTTGTTAGAACAGACAGACACTTTCTCTAGCCAGGAATGAGAGCAAAACCTTCATATCTTGAGAACAGGGGTGAAGCGCGCCATGTTCTCTCTTAGCTGCCACAGCACTAAATCTCTCCTACCCTGGTCAACGACAGAAGCTGCCCAGCAACAATCATCTAATACCACACTATCTCTCATGAAAGCAGCTGTGATCTACTTGATAGGTGTAATAAGAAGAATTTGATTGCAGGTGATTCTGTGAGAAGAGGGTGGTTGCTCTCTTTGGGAGAGAGGTAGGACAGAATTTCACAGGGACTGTGAGAAAGCATTCCCAAATTTTCCTGCCTGGATAGGGCCTGGATAGGGACACACTGATACTAAGCACTTCATTTCAGAATATGTCTGTTGTTTTAAAATTCCTTGGACACGTCAAGGGTTATTTTTGAGTTACAAGATATAACAGTTTGTTAGAGCCCAAAGAACATCCACCTCAACTGTTGCAGTTCTCAGTTTACTATTAGACTCAGTAGTTGTTAAAATGACTGTGGCTGGATATATTAAAATTTTAGAAAAATTAAGTCTGTAAGGGAATCGCTTGTTTCGTCTCAGACCTGGGTAAGAGATCCAAAAATCAACGGAAGCCGTTCATTCTCTCCCTGTCCCTGTATACACACCCTCACACCCACCACTACCACTATGACCATCACCCCTGAGTAAACATATTTGCTTTTCAGCTCCTTAGCAAGACAATTCACTGAAGTATAGTGAATTTCAATGGCCTCAGTAGATGTTTGAGGTTCTGCACATACAGGAATCGAATCAATACTTACCTTAATATGGGACAGTTATAGCCAAGAAATTCCAACTCAAATTTAGGTCTCCCTACTAATATTGGGAAACAGAGACTGGTGCTTTAAAAAATATTCGAAAGCAGAAGGAGGAAATTAAAGCAGTCATACAGCCATAACAAATATGAAATCTCTCAAGTGAAGTAACTTTCGGAACTCGTAGGAAAACTGTAGAGGAAGTCACTCAAAGCAACAGTGACAGCTAGTTTTCAGGCAACATGCAGATAGATCTCTGTGAAACAGAGAAAGAGAGGAAATGAGTTAGAAATTGAAACGACAGTTTTGGTGATGGCTTTTTGTTCATCTAGTCAACTGTGTTATCGTGCAGTCAAATGAAATGTTTCCAGCATACCTCAGAAAAAAATATGAAGGAGCAATTAATATGTATTTCCTTCAGTACAGCACATGATATCTTTAATGCTATTTCCACTTGCAAAAATGAAATTGCTGCCAAATGTTCTCACAATAGAAGTTGCTATTAACTACAAAGTTTTAAAGTAGTAATATGTATAAAAGCAACTTACTATTTAACCTTGCAAGGAAACACAAGCAATGCCAGACAAAGTTGTCAAAATGAATAACTCCTATCACCTCTTGCTCAACTCCCCTTTTACACTATCTGTTCAACTAGATCAATATAGTATAAAACTCGTATTGTACATGTTCTGTAAACTACTTTCCAAATACAGATCTTGGTGTCTGATACTTATGTTCAGGAGAATGTAGAAGGTATGAGGGACCTGTGTTCAAGCTGTCATGATCACAGAGTACTCACTAATTCAGAAACTGGTTTAGATTTGCATCTCAGTATTCTGGGAGTTTAAGAAGCCTTGGAGCCTGGGTTTGTTCAGGTCTATTTACAAAATGGTTAAAAATAGCAGTATTTCCTACTTTCCACAAACAAACTTTCTTATAAGGAAAAATAATATGTATTTGCATATACATCTATGTATAGAAATTGTTGCACATGTTTATTAATAAGTAAATGTAAATATACATATATTCTAAAAAGAAATTGGAAAGGAAATAATAAACACATTTTAACTGTGGATGTTATATCTATGAGGTATTAGGCTCATGGAAATCCTAGAAAATCTATAGAGAAAAATCATTCCAGAAACTTGTAATGGTTATAGTCAATGTTAGGTTAGGTGATTATGGATCCTGATTATGCCATTTACTTCAAGGAATGAAAATATGAAGCAAAATGCATTAAAGAGCACACAAAAGAGAAAATGGGAGACAATCTCAAGCCAATCTCATTTCATTTCATTTTTAGTAACAGTATTCAGCTTAGGCAGATACTTCAAACTGTGTTCACATGCAGGAGTTATTAAACCACCTCACAATGAAAAAGGTATGGAATTACATAGTAAAAGATGTAATAAACAATGTGACACACATCCTTAGATTAAACTGAATAAAAAAAGCATATGCAACCCATAACTTGATATATGCAATTCATTCAAGTTTAATGTTTAGCTGGTGTGGGGAATACAAATGGAGGTGGGGTGGGGTGGGGGTGTTGCATTTATTCCTTTTTTGCTCCTGTTGGGGTGTGTTTTGCTTCAGAGATTTCAAGGAATAAATTTCAGAGAAGCTCTCTAACTCTTGCTATTTCTAGTTTCTTGAGCTTTCATTGACAGAAAAAAAAATGCTAGTGCTTTCCTTCCTAATTCTATCTCATACCTGGACAGGTGTGAATTTCACATTTACAGAATTACATCTACTGCTTACAATACTGTGACTGAATATTATTCTATATTAGGTGAAAGCGGAGAAAATGTCCTATTTATAACAATGCACACATGCAACATTTGTATTTGATGTTTGGCACAAGGTATTGGATGGTGTTCTGACTAGCTAGAAGAAATTACAACTGGAACTATCTCTGGAGAGAAATCATCATTTCGTATAACATGTAAGTTCTGGTTTCTTCTGGCTTCAAGAGAGGTATTAAAACACACAAGTGCTTTGCCCTTGGTTAACAGCACAAAATAGTTGGCACAAAACCAAAAGAGTCCAAAAACAAAAAGCCCTAATCTGTCTACAAAAAAAAAAAAAAAAAAAAGGTCTGTCTAGAATTAACAGATGAAATTCCACTGAAGTTCATTTTTCATATTTTTTTTTCTTTCTTTTCTTACCATTTCTTAGCAAGGTCCCTTAGGATTTGATTGACAAGTGAATTTTGCTAGAGAAGAAGTGACTATCATTTAGATATTTACAATGTTCTTGTGAAAACATCAGAACTTCATTTCATAGACAGGAAAATGGAGGCACTGGGTAAAAAAGCAAGCTGGTAGGTCACCCAGCAGAGCAGTGGCAGGAGTAGAAATCAACATACAGAAGTAGACAGAAGTCAACAAAGAGTTTTGCTGAATGGAGTTAAATCCAGTTGGAGGCCGGTCGCTAGTGGTGTCCCGAAGGGTTCAGTGTTGGGGCCAGTTCTCTTTAATATCTTTATCAATGACCTTGAAGAGGGGATCGAATGCACCCTCAGTAAGTTTGCAGATGACATCAAGTTGGGCGGGAGTGTTGGTCTGCTCGAGGGTAGGAAGGCTCTACAGAGGGATCTGGATAGGCTGGATTGATGGGCTGAGGCCAAGTGTATGAGGTTCAACAAGGCTAAGTGCTGAGGCCTGCACCTGGGGCACAACAACCGCATGCAATGCTACGGGCTGGGGGAAGAGTGGCTGGAAAGCTGCTGGGTGGAAAGGGACCTGGGAGTATTGGCTGATAGCTGGCTGAATATGAGCCAGCAGTGTGCTCAGGTGGCCAAGAAGGCCAATGACATCCTGGCTTGTATCGGCAATAGTGTGGCCAGCAGGACTAGGGAAGTGATTGTCCCCCTGAACTCGGCTGTGGTGAGGCTGCACCTCAAATACTGTGTTCAGTTTTGGGCCCCTCACTACAAGAAGGACATGAGGGTGCCGCAGCGTGTCCACAGAAGGGCACCGAAGCTGGTGAAGGGTCTCGAGAACAAGCCTGATGAGGAGCGGCTGAGGGAGCTGGGGTTGTTTAGCCTGGAGAAAAGGAGGCTCAGGGGAGATCTTATCACTTTATACAACGACCTTAAAGGAGGCTGTAGCGAGGTGGGGGTCAGTCTCTTCTCCTAAGCAACAAGCAATAAGACAAGAGGAAATGGCCTCAAGTTGTGCCAGAGGAGGTTTAGGTTGGATATTAGGAAATATTTCTTCACTGAAAGGGTTGTGAAGCATTGGAACAGGCTACCCAGGGAAGTAGTTGCATCACCATCCCTGGAGGTATTCAGAAGACATGTAGATGTGGTGCTTGGGGACATGGTTTAGTGGTAGACCTGGCAGTGCTAGGTTAAAGGTTGGACTTGATGATGTTAGAGGTCTTTTCCAACTTAAATGATTCTGTGATTCTGTACCTGAACCACAGCTCAGGATGCTATCAACTGGGAAACAGTATCTCTCATAATTCGTAGAGATACATACAGAAAAACATTTTTCGCGTTAGAAAAAAATGCTTATGGTATTTTTACTGTTATTCCTTTTTGAACTATTTCCATAAAGTGTTGTGTTTTTTATCCTGCTCGTAATACACCAATGTCATTTTCTGTTACACTGTAGAGCTGCAGGCCAGATAAACATGCCATGGGAATGTCTTTAATGGGAAGTCTAATTATGAGTATTTCGAAACCTATTAATTTAATTTATAGATTTAATGTTCTTTGAATATAAACTTTTACAGTGACTGAATAAATTGATCTGCTGTGAACCAACTACTTGAACTATTTTCACTCCTGCCACAAAGCCTTGCCTTGAGATGTCGGACAGGAGCATAAATAGATAAGTAAAAAAAGGGTTTAAGAATATGGTAATGAGCAGATCAATAATATGTATTGCAGCAGATATCCATGTTTACTTGCATGCAAACTGAATACAAGGTGAAAAATCTAGTAAAGACTGAGCCTTCGGTTGCAAGGCAACACAGAAGCTATTTGGAATCTCTTTTCTTCTCTACCTGGAACATGGAATTTGAGAAGGAAAAAAAAAGTAAAAAAAAACAAACCCAACATTTGTTGACCTCTTATTTGTATACTTTCTCAGCCTTTCTGCAGAGGAGAGATGCTCCAGCCCTCTGATTACCTTCGAGGCCTTCCTCTGGATCTGCCCTAGCAGGGCTATGTCTTTCTTAAGTTGGGGACCTCAGAGCTGAATGCAATACTCCAGGTGGGGTCTCATGACAGCAGAGTAGAGGGGGAGAATTACCTCCCTTGACCTGCTGGCCATGTTTCTTTTGATGCAGCACAGGATATGGTTGGCTTTCTGGGCTGCAAGCACACATTGCTGGATCATATTCAATTTTTTGTCCACTGGTATCCCCAAGTCCTTCTCCACTGGGCTGTTCTCTATCCACTTGTCTCCCAGTCTGTATTCATGTCTGGGATTGCTCCAACCCAGGTGCAGGAATTTGCACTTGGCATTGTTGAACTTCACGAGGTTTGCACGGGCCTACCTCTTGAGCCTGTCAAGGTCCCTCTGGATGGCATCCTTTCCCTCCAAAATGTTGACTGCATCACTCAGCATGGTGTCATCTGCAAACTTGCTGAGAGTGCACTCAATCCCAATGCCCATGTTGCTGACAAAGATATTAAATAGTACTGGTCCCAGTACAGACCCCTGAGGAACAATACTCGTCACCAGTCTCTGTTGATTGCAGCCATTGATTGCAACTCTTTGAATATGACCATCCAGCCAATTCCTTATCCACCAAGTGGTCCATCCAACTAATCCATGTCTCTCCAATTTGGAGACAAGGATGTTGCGCAGGTCGGTGTCAAAGGCTTTGCACAAGTCCAGGCAGATGACATCAGTTGCTCTTCCTTTACTGACCAATGCTGAAACACCGTCTTAGAAGGCCACCAAATTATTCAGGCACAATTTGCCCTTAGTGAAGCCATGCTGGCTGTCACCAGTCACCTTTCTGTTCTGCATGTGCCTTAGCATAGTTTCCATAAGAGTCTGCTCCATGATNTAGGAAAAATTTCTTCACTGAAAGGGTTGTGAAGCATTGGAACAGGCTACCCAGGGAAGTAGTTGCATCACCATCCCTGGAGGTATTCAGAAGACATGTAGATGTGGTGCTTGGGGACATGGTTTAGTGGTAGACCTGGCAGTGCTAGGTTAAAGGTTGGACTTGATGATCTTAGAGGTCTTTTCCAACTTAAATGATTCTGTGATTCTGTACCTGAACCACAGCTCAGGATGCTATCAACTGGGAAACAGTATCTCTCATAATTCGTAGAGATACATACAGAAAAACATTTTTCGCGTTAGAAAAAAATGCTTATGGTATTTTTACTGTTATTCCTTTTTGAACTATTTCCATAAAGTGTTGTGTTTTTTATCCTGCTCGTAATACACCAATGTCATTTTCTGTTACACTGTAGAGCTGCAGGCCAGATAAACATGCCATGGGAATGTCTTTAATGGGAAGTCTAATTATGAGTATTTCGAAACCTATTAATTTAATTTATAGATTTAATGTTCTTTGAATATAAACTTTTACAGTGACTGAATAAATTGATCTGCTGTGAACCAACTACTTGAACTATTTTCACTCCTGCCACAAAGCCTTGCCTTGAGATGTCGGACAGGAGCATAAATAGATAAGTAAAAAAAGGGTTTAAGAATATGGTAATGAGCAGATCAATAATATGTATTGCAGCAGATATCCATGTTTACTTGCATGCAAACTGAATACAAGGTGAAAAATCTAGTAAAGACTGAGCCTTCGGTTGCAAGGCAACACAGAAGCTATTTGGAATCTCTTTTCTTCTCTACCTGGAACATGGAATTTGAGAAGGAAAAAAAAAGTAAAAAAAACAAACCCAACATTTGTTGACCTCTTATTTGTATACTTTCTCAGCCTTTCTGCAGAGGAGAGATGCTCCAGCCCTCTGATTACCTTCGAGGCCTTCCTCTGGATCTGCCCTAGCAGGGCTATGTCTTTCTTAAGTTGGGGACCTCAGAGCTGAATGCAATACTCCAGGTGGGGTCTCATGACAGCAGAGTAGAGGGGGAGAATTACCTCCCTTGACCTGCTGGCCATGTTTCTTTTGATGCAGCACAGGATATGGTTGGCTTTCTGGGCTGCAAGCACACATTGCTGGATCATATTCAATTTTTTGTCCACTGGTATCCCCAAGTCCTTCTCCACTGGGCTGTTCTCTATCCACTTGTCTCCCAGTCTGTATTCATGTCTGGGATTGCTCCAACCCAGGTGCAGGAATTTGCACTTGGCATTGTTGAACTTCACGAGGTTTGCACGGGCCTACCTCTTGAGCCTGTCAAGGTCCCTCTGGATGGCATCCTTTCCCTCCAAAATGTTGACTGCATCACTCAGCATGGTGTCATCTGCAAACTTGCTGAGAGTGCACTCAATCCCAATGCCCATGTTGCTGACAAAGATATTAAATAGTACTGGTCCCAGTACAGACCCCTGAGGAACAATACTCGTCACCAGTCTCTGTTGATTGCAGCCATTGATTGCAACTCTTTGAATGTGACCATCCAGCCAATTCCTTATCCACCAAGTGGTCCATCCAACTAATCCATGTCTCTCCAATTTGGAGACAAGGATGTTGCGCAGGTCGGTGTCAAAGGCTTTGCACAAGTCCAGGCAGATGACATCAGTTGCTCTTCCTTTACTGACCAATGCTGAAACACCGTCTTAGAAGGCCACCAAATTATTCAGGCACAATTTGCCCTTAGTGAAGCCATGCTGGCTGTCACCAGTCACCTTTCTGTTCTGCATGTGCCTTAGCATAGTTTCCATAAGAGTCTGCTCCATGATCCTGCCAGGCACAGAGGTGAGACTGACTGGCCTGTAGCTCCCTGGGTCTTCCTTTTTTCCCCTTTTTAAAAATGGAGGGTATGTTTTCCCCAAAGATAATACATGTAATTCCATGTAGCCATTGCTACGGTAATACTTACTTGCTTTAAGAAGTCAGAAAAAGTGCTTAGGATTTCCTGGCTAGATATTGCTGCAATTTGACTGTACCTGTACAGCAATTTCAGTTGTTGCCTGATGTATTACTACTGTATAGTGCTTCACCAGCTTTGCCATGCTATTTTCTTTTTAGCTTTTCTACATATGTAAAGGTTTGTGTACAATAAGGCAGGACTACTGGGTTTTGTTTGTTAAAGTTTGGCCACACTCTTTTCGCCATATTCTTTGGCAAAAATGTGCCATCACAGGCAGCCTCACTTATTTCATAAATTAGATTAGTAAAGGGTTATATGCTAGGTTGTTGCTAAGTGTATGCTAGAATGGTACAAGCGTTATTCTTCCTCCTCTTTAGAAAAATATCCTCTATGCCAAGTAATATAGCTACCTACAGCAAACTGTATCTTGATTCCAGGAATCTCATCTGACAGACAATCAAAGCCCAGCAAACTTTCTGAACTAGGTCTTATTTTTCCAAAAGTAATTTCAATGCTTTTTCAAGACCGCATGGAAGTAAGTGGGTGGGTGGGTAGGTGGGGGGGGGCAGATAAAGAAAGTGTACTCATGAGACCTGACCTAGGTTTGAAATGAAAAGCTCTTAATGACCTCCCATTTTAGCTCTGTGAGACTTCCTATGGTGGAACTTTAGATTAAAGCTTTTAATGAAGCTCAACTGTGGAGCACAACAGATCTATTTTGGCTGTTTTGCTAACTTACCATTCATTTCAGCTGATAGGTAAACAGCAAAGAACACTGGATAAACAGTTGCTATAAGAGGCAGATGTAATTTCAGTACTAATTTGCACAGCATGGAAGTTCACCACACACACATTTGACACTCCCAGCTCTCTAATAGATGTGAGCTCTCTGGCTTCTCATCTCAGCAGCCATGGATATTCTGAAGTGTCAAAGCTATATGGGTAGGTAACAGCTGCTACATGGATGGTAATAGTTTCCTGCATGGATGGTAATGATTTCCATTTTCATTATTACGTTTTAAGACAGGTACAAAAGTAAAGCTAAAAGTTAGTTTTTATTTTATTCTAGCATTTGTGCGCTTCCAGTATTGTCGTTATTTGATGTCTCCTCAACCAAGAGTTACCTCTGGAGGGAACAAACTTTACTTGAAACAAATCTGTAACTTAGTGCTTTTCTTTGGTCTTATCTTGAAAGATCACAGACAATTTTATAAACTCTGAACATAAAAGACCTCCTCATCTCTCACTTCTGAAACAAATCTAAAAACCTTGTTTGAGATCATAACAAGCAACATAGTATGTTGTGTTTCTTGGAAACTGAAAAGATGGGGTAGGTAGGTAATATACAGTTACTTAGATGCCCAGAAAATTAGCAAGCTGCTCTAAGACTGTACTAGGTCTGGCTGGAATTGAGTTAACTTTCTTCATAGCAACCTGTATGGTGCTATGTTTTGCATTTGTGGCTAAAATGGTATTGATAATACACCAATATTTTGGCTATTGCTAAACAGGGCTTGCACGGCATCAATGGTTTCTCCTTTTCCCATTCTGCATCTCCTTTCAGAAAAGGAGGAGAAATAAGCTGGTAGGGAACCGACACAAATTTGCTATGGGGATATTCCATATAACATCATGCTCAGCAGTAAAACGTGTAGAAGAAGAGATGAGTGGGGTTTCTTGGCTTCCAAGGTGGCTGTTGCTTGGAGATTAGCTGGGCATCAGTCTGCTTGAGGGAGGTGGGGAGTGATTGCTTTTGCTTTTGCATTACTTGTACGTGCTTTTTTTTTTTTTTTTCTTCCTTAACCTATCAAACTGTCTTTATCTGGACACACAAGTTTTCTTTTCAGTCTTGCTGTTCTCTCCCCTGTCCTACTAGGTTAGGGCAGAGGAATGAGTAAGTGGTTGTGTGGGTGCTTAGCTGCTGGCTAGGTTTAACCCACCACAAAAAGAAAGGAGAAAGAGAAAAGCAAAGGCAAAAGTACAGCTCTTGTAGAAGCAGTCACTTTCAGAAAGAAGGAGACAAGTTCAGAGTAATATAGATGAAATCCTGTTCCTGTGGAACCGACATATATGTTGAATCAAAATTGTTGTAAAAGGAGTTTGATTTGCCTGGAATTTAATTTAAATAAGAAAAAAAAAAAGTCCCATTATGACATATTTAAATTTTTTCTTCTCCTTTCCTGAAATACTTCTTGTATTTTGTAATTCCAGTCTACCTTACAATATGGAAATGATTTAAATATAAATTTGAAGAAGCCAGTGAAGAATTCACTTAAGAAATGAACACAAACTGAACAGCAAGCAAGTTTTACTTTGTCTTACTTCTGTTTGGTCTGCATTGATCTTTCACCATTTTCACTTTTTTCTTGCAATTTTAAACATTCACTTCATTTGTGATCTCTAACCATAAATTTCTGTAGATACTTCCATGATTCATTATGATAAATTCATATTTTTGACTACTGATAGTTGATTTTCCAGCTTTACTCTGTTACATTCCACCCAATATCTTCCTAAGTGGCCTTCCTTTCACTTAACAGTCAAGTAAACATCACACCAGAATCCTATGTTCTTACTATAGACAGAGTAGCAATGTCAGGCTGCCAGGTAGGAAGTAAGAATAAACACACTAACATAATTGTGACAAAATTATCAGTGATCATTATCAGTGATCATTATTCCTAAACACAAAAGTTCCCAATTCAAACTCACAAAGGCTTATCTTTAATATGAATGCACTCCTCTGCAGAATGGTCGGTGGGACCCAAGCAAGGCTGCTTAGGTGTTCTTTATATTCAAGGTTTTTCACGATTTTGTTACTGTGTTTTTTCATGCTTCTCTCTCATTTCATAACCCCCAATTCTCAGTTTCCTCCAACACTGTCAGCTTCAGTTCTATTTCTAAGTGGTCTTAAGAGCTTCCATGGTGTTTAACCCAGTTGTTAGGTCTTCAAGCATTCATGGTGTTTAACTCAGCCAAGAGTACTTCTGTTCCCTTAGATTCTTCCCTTATATAAAATGTAATGTCTCCAAAAGTGACTTAGAGGTCTACATCTTATTGAAATCCTTCCATATAGGAAACATCAGAATGAAAAGAGCTGTCATACTCCACTGCACAAAATTGAAGATGAACTGAAGGATATATTGGGAAAGATTAATTTCTTGGTTATGGATGGAAACATTTTATACTGAGATACCACAGTCATGGTCACCTACCAAAGCACATCTTCATATTAATCTTGATAGATCATATTAATCAATAGCATTCAAAATTAATTAGAAATTATTCAAGCGCTATCATTCCTTCTGAAACATTAAGAATGCTTTATTTCAGCCACAACCAGAAAGATAATAACCAGCACAAGCATTCAAAGGGAAATTGTTTCGAAACTGCAGTGCTTGAAGGCCCAAGTGCCCTTACACTGCTGAAGCAGAACAAAATTTTTCTTTCATATGCCAGCCTGGATGAAAGCCATTCCTGGAAAGAAGTACATTTTGAACTGGCACAGTGTGAATGGCTGGCCTCGAACATGATTCATGTTTGTGTTAAGGTTCTGGCACATCAAAAATTTTTTGTCCCAGCTCTTTGCCAAAACCATTAGTTGATAGTCAGCTGCTTTTTTTTTTTGTTTTGTTTGTTTTTTTTTTGTTTTCTCCTCTCCAGATATCCCTTGAAGTTCTATGGAAACTGTTGCTAAGGTTAAGCTTTCAAATGCTAATCACAAGGAAACAGGAACACTTTTCATATACTAGCTCATGTTTTTTGGCTTTTCCTATTTGCTTATCCATACACACAACAATTTAATCTCCTTAATTCATGTAGGTAAGATACATGGCAAGACATAGCATAAGATTAATCCTTTTCATGAGTGTGTGACTAGAGCAGAATTGTCACAGTCTGCATGAGGCTACTGACTTTAGTGTTGCAGTTGTGGCTTGGAGCAGCACAAGGTCCATCCTCAGTCAATTTGACAAACATAACACCCAATGCCATAATTTTCAGATCACAATGCAGGAATTACTGAAAATAATTTCAAATATACTTAGCTTCTGATAAAATTCATGATTAAAGTCTTTAGTACCTGTCAGATTTCCAGCTTCCTTGGGTACAGGGGAAATGAAAGTGATAAGAAATTAGGTAAGAAAAAATTTTCTTGTGAAGTTGCCAGTATTTTCACATTTCAAGTGGTGAAGAAAAAACTTCTCTGCATAATCTGACAGTACCCCTATATTCCTCCCAAGTGGCCTATCCCTTTTTCCACATGCTGTAAATGTCCTTCTTCTACCTGAGCTTCGCTAGGAGCTCCCTGCTCATCCACGCAGATTTCCTGCCCCCTTTGCTTGCCTTCTTGCTCATAGGGATGCACTAGTCTTGAGCTTGGAGGAAATGATACTGACCAGAAGTTTCTCTCTCCTTCTCTTACATTTCCACAGGTGAAGGGAAGTTGTAAAGCTGTACAGCCATGTACTGTCTCTGGCTGGGATGGAGTTCATTCTCTTCACTGCAGCCCATACGGTGCTGTGTTTTAGGTTTGTGACTAGAATAGCATTGATAACACACCAGTGTTTTAGCTGCTGCTGAGCAGTACTTCTGCAGTATCAAAGCATTTTCTTTTTCCCCAGTTTGCCTCTCCAGGAACTAGGCTGAGGGTAGGCAAGAAGTTGGGAGTGGCCAGAGCCAGGACAGCTGACTCAAACTGACAAAGGGGATACTCTGTGCTGTTGTGCTCAGCAATAAAAGCACAGGGAAAGGAGGAGGAAGGGGCAACATTCAGAGTTATAGTGTTTGTCCTCCCAAAAAGCCGTTAAGAATGCTGAGACCCTGCTTCCTAGGAAGCAGCTGAACATCTGCCAGCCAATGGGAATAGTGAATGCAGTCCTTATTTCACCTTCCTTAAACACACAGCTTTGTTTTACTCATTAAACAGTCTTTATCTAATCCCACAAGTTTTCTCACTTCTGCTGTTCTGATTCCCTCCCCCATCCACTGCAGGGGAGTGAATGAGCAACTGGCTGGGTGTTTAGCTTCTGTCCAGACTCATCCCTGCACAAGCTCGGAAGATACGTTATGAACACATACTTCCATTCATACATCCTGTCTCTCCTGCCTACCTCTTTTCTTAAGGTTCAGGCCTCCAGATAGCTCTTTCAATTCATGAGCCATGCAGATATCCTGCAACAGAAGAAATCAGTCTATGCAATTCAGATCAGGGAAGTCTTCCTTTCCAGTGTGAAACAACATACGTGCAATCAATCAACATTTCTTCACTTGAAGGACCAAAACTCAAACAGCAGCTTAGCCATAATGATAGGAAATGAGCTTGTATTGTTGGCATAGAAGCATCAGCTGAGGTGTAGCCTTACTACCACTTCATTTAGTGACTTACTCTACACACAGGCAAAAAAGAAAGTAGTAAAATTTCATGACTTTGTATGTTGTCTGTCTAAAACTTACTACTCCCTCTGTCACCCCAGGCCGATACCACCTAATTTGATCCATTTGTCCATTTCCAATCATCTACTCATGCAGTTGTGTAATTTTATAGCTTAATGTCATTTTAAGCATTAACCTCATGTCACTCACTCATTATACCTATTCTTAAAGAGTAAGAACAGTTCTTAAACAGTAAGCCTCCTGAAACAGGGTCTCACTCCACACTCACTGCTGTGCTGGGCCTGGTAAAAGAGTGAAATATGGAATGAGGGCTCTTGCTAGAAGCAACAGGACAAATATTGGCAGAAGGAGATGTGATACCAATTTTCTTAATAGAAGGTAAATGTGACTTATCTTCAGCAAGGATTGTTCAAGAAAAAAAAAACCCTTATATAATATTTTTTAGCACTTATAGTCTTTGTAAAGAAGTTGTTAGAAATCCAGTTAATTTATTCATACATACCATTGCATTTACCACAGTGGTAGTGATCTAGATTTTCTGCTTTTTAAAATTACATTTTTTCAAAATCTATGAGACACACATCACTCCAAAATGTGGAAGAATTTAACCCAGAGCTTGTTTTTTTCTTATCCTCTGCTAACTTCTGGGATTCTACATGATCTCCAAATTTATCTACAGCCTTTAAAAAAATGCATAAACTGCATAAAAACTTTTGTACTTTTGTTTCCACTTCCCCAGTTATGGGCACAGAGATAACATAGCCTCCTTTAATCTGGTCACTTTCCTTCTCATACATCAAGTTATCATATCACTGATTTTTGCCACAGAAGTTCAGCACAAGTTCATGTAAGCTGCTGGTCTCTAAGCCCTTTGCAAAGAAATTTACAGGATAACATCTCCCATTCTTCATTTATAAATATCTTACTTCGCATATGACTACATCACGTTTGGGTGTAAACTTTACTCCATTTCAAAACACAATTTCTATAATGTCATGGTTTAACCCAGCAGACAGCTAAATACCACACAGCTGTTCCCTCACTCCCACTGCATGCAGTGGGATGGGGGAGAAAATTGAAGAGAAAAGTGCAAGAACTCATGGGTTGACATACGGACAGTTTAATAAGAAGGAAAAAAAAAATTAAGAAGAAGAAAGAGAAAAAAGAAAAGAAAATACCAGTAACAACAAAAAGAATAAACAAAGCAAGTGATGCACAGTGCAATTGCTCACCACCCGCTGATCGGTGCCCAGCCAGTCCCCAAGCAGCAGCAGCCCCTCCAGCCAACTCTCTCCAGTTTTACTGTTTCGCATGGCATCATATGGTATGGAATATCCCTTTGGCCAGTTGGGGTCAGCTATTCTGGTTCTGTCCCCTCTCAGCTTCTTGTGCACCCTCAGCCTCCTCTCTGGCAGGGCAGTGTGAGAAGCTGAAAAGTCCTTGACTCAGTGTAAGCACTTCTCTGCAAAAACTAAAACATCAATGTGTTATCAACATTATTCTCATCCAAAATCCAAAATACAGAACATACCAACCCCTATGAAGAAAATTAACTTTATCCCAGCTGAAACCAGGACATTGTGTGCATACTCATGCTTTGTCTGACCATAAAGCAGTAAAACACTCTTTGAAAAGCAGACCTGCTTAACAATTCTAGGCTAAACTTAGAGATTTCAAGCAAAGAATTGGAAGTGCAGAACAACTATTTTGTATGAAATTCTTCTGACTAATGCCTATTATGTTTCTTTGGGCTTTTACTTAAATACCATATCAGGTTGTTTAATACTTTACTTGGCCAACAGCCCTGTAGAGAATCAGATGGTTTTCTACCACCAGAAGAGCCCTGCTTATCAAATGGTAGGACAAAGAGTAGCAAAAGGGAAAATAACAACAACGACAGGCTTGTAAAACCAGTACCAATTTCTTCTCATGTGTAGATAGACATGACTGCAACACAATGAGAGATTGGTAATAAGGCCAAGCATTTTTTTAGTTCTTGTTTCTGGCATCTGTTTATTCTTCCAAGGCCAAAAATGACATTTCTTAAAGCATGTAGGGAAAATGGGAGGTACAGTTATTTAAATAATTACCTACCAAGGCTCTGTGCACTCATGTCCATGTGTTTTATTATAAAAAAAAAAAAAAAGCAAACAAACAAAAAATATTAATTGCCTTTACCCTTAAATTTACCTTAAATTAATTGTGAATTTCTGGTTCCAGAAAAAAATGAAAATAGGTATTTTCCTTAGAATAATGTTCTGAAAATAATTCTCATGTCAATTTTCACATAAACATGGTGAGATAGAATTTCCTTGTGTAGGATGAGGAGAAAAAAATAACATCAGAAATTGTGGGTTTAATCAGTTTTTTTGTTTGTTTGTTTGTTTTTTAAGAAAAGATGGAGCTGGTAAAGGTTTATGCAGACAAAACTAATACCAGAATGTGTGAATATGAGAATGAATTTTGAAATTACTTATCTGAAGTATATCTTTATCATGGCAGAAATCCTAGCCTCTCCTTCTGTGAATATCAAACTTGACTGTAACTTATTCTGGTAATAAATCTGATGGCATTGTAATCATTTCATTAGATGGCTCAAATTACACCTGATTTTTGTCCTTTCAATAATGTCTTCAGTTATGCAGATACAGCCATTAAAAAACCCTTGGTCAGTTCCTTGATCAAGTCAACTATACAGTTCTACAAAAATTAAACCAGCACAACTGAGAGAGTGAAAATATATTGCTGCAAACAGACAAGAAAACAAGGAAACAACTGTTTGAACTGGTTTTCTCTCCAAGAAAAGCATTCTCTGTAATGCACTTCAATGAGACCAGTGGGAATTGGTGGTTTTTTTTTTCACCCAACTGAATCCAGAGTCGATTTCAATTAGAATTCATAGCCCATAGTGTTAGTGTTACCATCACTGCAAAATTGCCTTACAAAAGACAGCAGAAGTTACTCAAACAAAAACTCAATTTTGCAATTGTTTCAACAAGGTGACTGTAATTAGAGTGTATTACGTGAGGCTATTAGACTAAATTACAATTTCACATTCCTTTTAAAGATGGAGGTGGCATCTAGATAGAAAGGAGATGTTAAATGCATAATAAAGCAAAATTAATTATAGTCAGGTGAGAAGCACAAACATCTGACCTGGTTATCATGCCATATGCAATCAATTATTGGTGACAATGAAGAAAAAAAATAGAAGAATTTCTCTGTGGAATAGCTTACTTTTTGATGGAATTTCTATTGCCTTTATAACAGTAATTCATTTAAAATGCAGAAAAATCTTCATTGGAAAAGTCAGTATTCAAAATCTTCCAACTAAGTAAAGACATTGCTATTCCCGGTTATTTTCACAAGTTTATTATCTTCAGGCTGTAAACTGTAGAACGTTAACCACTTATTCAGTACTGCAGGGCAAAGAAATAAAATCAGGAATATTTGTTAGGAAAGAATTAATGGTGTGAAGATAAAGCCAACAATTTTCAGAAGGAACCTAATGATAATCTCAGTTGAGAATATTAATCGTACCTAGAGAATCTGTCAAAAAATACCCTTCAGTTAATTGCTTTTGCATCTAGAATAACATTTTGAGGACTATTTGGATGCCATTTTGAGTTTGAAGGGGTTTTTTTTTCTTTGAAGGCTTTATCAACATTTAATTGAAACAAAATAAGTGACTTTTTTACAAGCCCCCTGTGTCTTGTTTTTGTAAATTCTTCATTTAAAGACAACAGCCAGAAGCTTTATCCTAGGAAGCTGTGTGCATTGTGAACAGAAGGAAAATTTTGACTTTGCTTCTCTCAACTTGTAAAGGTCAGAGGGCACCCCTTTTTGTCAATCTCGATATAGGAAACACCCTTGTAACTGATACTCATCATTTATTACTATTAATTAACATCTCTGCTACACAGGGCACTAGTCATCTTGGAAAATATTACTCCAGTGTCCATGAAAAATAGTTTTGTTCACTGAACATCTATATTTTCTTTATCTGCTTAGGGCTGTGGCATTAATATACGATCCAATCCAGATTACAGTATTCCATGGGAAGGATTGTGAATGCTTAATACATGGAATTGACAAGTCAATGTGAAGAGAGAAACAGACTCATCAGTTAATTATATAGAAAGTAAAACCGTTCATTAATGGATACCAGGCTTTTTTTTGTTTTCTTCTCTATTCTAAAGAAAAACAACCAACCAACCAACCAAACCAAAAACTAAAAAAAATTCTTCCATTAAAGTAATTCTGATAGGATTTGTAGCTTNACTTTATTTGCTTTTCAAGAGTTGAAGCAAGCTGTGATACAGTTCTTTTTGGACTAACTCCTTCATTGGCAATTCCTTAAAATGATAAACTGAGATCTTTGCAGTCTTAAAGCTCTTAAGTGTAAAATAAAATTCTAATAGGAAATACACTAGCAATCTCACATTGATTCTTAAATCTTACAGAGATATTCCCTAATAATGAATAAGAGTTAGCTGAAAATAGGCTTATGTTGAGTTATGTATCACCTGGAATTTTTGTTTTGATCAGACAATGCCACTATAATCTCTAAGTATCAGCAAGAATGCAGACCAGGTTTATTAACCAGCTATTTAATCTCTGGCATTTCTCTGAAAAAAAAAAAAAAATGAAGCAGAAGAAACCACTAGTCTCAACAGCACTCATAGTAAGTACAAAACAGTTGCATAAAGTATTGAAATTAAGATGACGGAAAAAATTAATTGTTCCTCGTACACTGTTTTGAAAATACTCTTTCCCTGAGTGACAGACCACTTCCACTCCCGAAACTGAGCATTAGCAATTGTTTTACTTTATAGAAGCCATCATTCACATTCATTTACATTGGCAGTTACTATGATACTTATCTTTTTTTTTTTTTTTTTTTTTTTTTT